>PVJX010014496.1:0-44714 GCA_004027295.1 Dolichotis patagonum | reverse complement strand
GATTGGTGAGTTGAGGCCATTTACATTAATGGTTGTAACTGTTATATATTGGTTTATTGTTGACATGTTATCTTTCTGCTGTTGTGTCTTTAGCTTTCCATTCTGTTTAATTGTCTGCCTGGCTTGGTGGTTTTCTCCCGTGTGTATCTAGAATGTCTTTCAGTATTCTTTGTAGGGTTGGTTTGGTGTTCATGAAGTTCTTTAGCTGTTCTTTGTCATGGAAGTATCTTATTTCTCCATCCATTTTGAAGCACAGTCTTGCAGGATATGTCAGTCTGGGTTGGAAGTGGTTTTCTTTTAGGATCTTAAAGACTTCACTCCATGGTCTTCTTGATTTCATGGTTTGTGTTGAGAAGTCTGCCGTAATTCTGATAGGTTTTCCTTTATAGGTGATCTCTCTTTTCTATCTGGCAGTTTTTAGTATTCTATTCTTATGTTGGATTTCTGGGATGGTGATTATTATGTTTCGGGGTGTAGTTTTAGTATGGTTATGGCTGTTTGGAGTTCTATATGCTTCACTTATCCAGATGTCTGTTTCTCTTCTCATGTTTGGGAAGTTTTCATCTATTACTTCTGTAAATATCCTCTTGATATCATTTGGGCTGTCCCCTTCTTTTTCATTTATCCCTATTAATCTTATGTGACTTTTCTTTGCATCATCTTGCAGCTGTTGAATTGTTATTTCCTGACTGTTTGTTATTTTTAAAAGATCTTGTCTTTCCTGCTAACTGGCTGCAATCTTATCTTTGAGGTCTGAAATTCTATCTTCACTTTCATTGAGGTGGTTTTTACAGCTTTCAATAGAATTTGTGATTTCCTGTATATCTCTTTGAATCTGCTTTATGCATTCTATTTGTTTCTTATATTGTTCTTTCAGGGATTCTATCTGTTTGCTTTGTTCCTCTTATTTTTTAGCTGTGTTTTCACTAGATGCATTCACTATTTCTTTCACTGTTTTTATCAATTCTTCTTTTACCTGGGCAAGTATTTCTGGTTTGAATTTCTCCATAGCTTTCCCTATTTGCCTATTTATTTCATTTGATATCATTTCAGACATTTCAGGTGTATGGCTTCTTTTTTCTTCTATGTACACAGCTTTTAAGCTTTCTTGGGGAGGGCTAGGGCTTTGAGCCTGCCTTTCGGTCTTTCCTTTTGTCATTTTTCTGTATTTCCTTACTTTGAGTGGTGTTCCAAAGCTTTCTCTGCATGTGTGGCGAATTACCTCTTACACCCTTAGTTCTTGGAGGGGCAGTGGCTCCCCCACAGGCTCTTGGCTTCCTCACATGGTCCTAACTCCCTCCTGTGGGCTCCTGGCTCCCTAAGTTGTAATGTGCATGCTGGGTGTGGTCACCCCAGAGCCTGTGGCATCTCAGGCAGGCCAGGCCACGCCACCATGCTTTGTCCCAGGCAGGTCTCCAGGAGGTTCCCTGTGAGTGAAGGGCCTACAGGTCCCAAAGAGTCAGGCCAGAATGTTGGTTTCTGAAAAGTTCCCAGTCCCAAACAGACCTGGCCAAGATGCCAGTCTCCACAATATTCCCAATCCAAACAGTCTGGGCCACTCTGCGGGTCCGAGAGTTTTGGGTCCCACAGAGACAGGCTGCGATGCTGCTTTCTGGGAGACTTCCTGGGGGTGAAGGGCGGGGCTATGGGCCCAAACAGACCTGGCCCAGATGCCGGTCTCCAGGCAGTTCCCTGCAGATGAAGGGTGGGCCTACCTGTCCCAAACAGTCGCACTGAGGTGCAGGTCTGCGCAGACTTTCGATCCAAACAGCCCAGGCCACTGTACGGGTCCGAGAGGCTCGGGTCCCAAAGAGACAGTCTTCATGTAATTCTGGCCAAGTGTATTTTATTCCTTATATCAGCACAAAATGACCACACTGCTTTATACTCAGGTGATTCCCATGTTGAATCCTCTGATTTACAGTTTAAGGAATAAGGATGTGAAAGTGGCCACTGAAAATAAAAAATAAAAAGTGATTTTAAATAGAGTAGATTCAAACTTTCCCTATACATATATAGTGATTTTTTGGCCCACTAATATTCTATAGAATTAGATAAAAACAAATTCTCCAAAGTGCTTTGATTTGTTAAAATGACTATTTATGGTAATACTTATTTGTGTATACATATTTTGTATACATACTGTGCATACATATACATATTCACACAAGGATCCTTGTGCGTTCTCCAACCTTGCATGTTCTGTTTTCTATATGAAATTCATGGTACTAATTCTCTTTGGAAAACTTTCCTGATATTTTTACTTTTCTCAGAATTTTTAGTTTGTGATTGTTGTCATTCAGGCATTAGTTCTTTTACATTAAATTTTGTCAAGTTTTCACTAAATGCTTTTTTGCATTTAAGAGTTTCATTTTCATGATAAATCCAGTGGTTTTCAAACTAATGAATCCTCTCATCTAGGGACAGGAACAGATATTAACTAAGCAATCAAATCATTCATAATAAGCTTGAAATTCTTCATCCAATAAAAAGGCTGAAGTCAATAAATCAAGGACATATATCGAATTTCATAGTGCAGAAGAGAAGCACCCTTGTATATATACATCCATTTTCAGTCAGAAATAAATAAATGCAAATTAGGGAAATGGAAGGATTCTAGGCAAAGCACCCAGTAGTTATAAATGTCTCTAGGTGAAGAACTCAGTTGCTTTAAAGAAGTGGATACCTTCAAATGGCTAAAGAGTGATGGAAGGAACCTTGAAAGAAATGTTCATGGGTGTTGCTCTTAACTATAGAATCTGTATAATTATCTCCAGGAAATTTTCCCTTTGTAACCAGATTCTATGCTAGTTAAAGATCCCTGAAGTGTAGATCTGTCCCCTAAAGGCATTGTCTTAGCATAGCCCTGTACATGTCTGAGATGATTGTTTCCAATATGAGATCATCAGTGTTCTGAAGCACTGAGTGTCCACTCCCATTATTCAATGCATCTGCACTGCTCTTGAGACAAGAAATGCAGACACATTTAAATGAGTAATTTAGAAAACTAGGTATTTGAGTATTATCAGTCGTTACTAAAAGGAAAGCAACTTACTATGGTACATGCTTTGATATATATATATATATATATATATATATATATATATATATACTCATATATATGCTCATAAATCATATAAAAGATTTAGAAAACTAAAGCAATATATCTATAATAATATACACAATAATCACAGGGGGGAAAAGAATGTTAATGCCTGTTTGCAATATTTGTGTGTTTCATCTTTTTTGATGTAACCTGGATTACTAAATTACTGTGACACTTGTTGACAAAATGTGGGTATGAACATTTATTTGAAGTAACAACCATTTTGGATCAAAGAGACTCTCAATTATCTATCAGAATTGTAGAGGCTGAAAGCTAGTGAATATCTTTTGCTTTCTAGCTGTCATTATCAAATGGGCTGGTGTATAAATCATTTAAAAAATAAATGACAATCAGGTCCTCTGTCTTTGAAGTGGCAATTATGTAACAATGTACCATGTTAGCTGCAATTCTACTGAGGAAAACTATGAAAAGATAGTTGCTTTTTTAAATAAATTTTTAAAAAAGATTCTACCACTTTCATAGTGCAATTCATACTCCTTTGGGATCATTATGCATGAGCAGTAACACGAAGGAAAACACAAGCTATTATAGGTACAAATACACGGATTTTCACTTATATAGTGGCCATGGGGGAGGGAATAAAACTTGATTTAAGCTGTGTTATGTACCTGCATCAACTCCACACAAGGAATGTAAACATTATGCACTGCAAGCATGAACCAATTAAAAATGAAAACCACTTCATCTAACTCACTCGTCTCACTCCAGCATAACACATATTAAGCTTCTAAGCACTGATTTGTCTGTTGGCTGTGTTATTAGATTTTGTTGCTGTGAACTAAAAAAAATAAAATTAGGAATTGTATAACTGGAAGTCTAAAAACAGAATCAACTGACTTTGCAGTCACCTTTCCCCTTGAATTTTTGAGATTCAATAACAAGAGATTACTGAGAATCTATAAGGAGATTCTCAAGACAAAAAATGCTTCCTTATGTAAATATTCTCTATGTTTCTGAGTCACTTCCTTCTCACTAGTCTGCCCGTGGCTTATGACAAAAATTATTGTCCAAATAAAATAACAGTGGCTCTGTATAGTGTCTTACTGTTAAAGGCCATATGCTGTATTTTGGCCCTTCCTACTGTCCTTACCACTGGAACAGACACATGACACTGCAAGGCACACCAGGGGACATGAGTGACACAGACAGCCGAGGACCATGTGCATGTGGTAGGCTGTGCACGCGCACCGACTAGGACAGCACCGCGGTGCTCTTGGGTCACTCGGCCACGAGCAGCCTCTGTATCTGTCAGGTGCAGCAGTTACCCCTCCCCCACAAGTCTCTCCTGAAACACGTTAGGACAGGAGCACCCAGCGCTGTTCTAAGTCGCTGTGATACATAAAAAGTGATTATTTCTGGAACTCAAGCTCCCTCTTGAAAAGGGAATTAACCTTCGTTATATCTGAGGCTGTTTTTACTTTGAATTTTGGAGATTTTTTCCAGCTGACTTTGTGTCTGAGAATTATGATTCCGTTACTGTGTAAACCACTCTCTGCTCTTAAAGCACCTGGAATACTGAAGGATGAGCTGCTTCATCTGCAGACAACACAATTACACTGCACCGCAGAACTACACTGACCAGAAGGAGCCCTGACGCTGGCGCCAGCGGAGGAACTACAAATTTCACAGGGTCTGAAACCCGTGCGCTGGCCCTTTTTATCAGATGTCTTCAATATTCATGAGCCTGGATCCAGGAACTTGCAATTTTGAAATTGTAGTATTCTGCATTATTAGTGCTCAAGTAATTAAAAATCAAAACTTCAGTGCAGTATTAGGACTGACCTAGAAGATGGTGAAAATGAAAGCAATTGACATACCAAGCGCTTTGTGTACCTGTGTGGCAATGTCTACATGAACGACACAGTCATACTCAGCGACCTCAAAATCCGATCTCTAGATTTGTACCCAAATAAATGAGGCACCTCATCCAAAGATATGTAAAATAGTCACCGTTGCATTATTTTGTGGTACAATCATGTTCTAATCCATCGAATATTACCAACCCATTGGATTAGTACTGCTGACAAATATTGAAAAAAATCTATAAAATATTTTAGGATTTTCAGTTAAAAAACTTGTAAGTATGAGTGTTTGCTATTATATCATAAGAACAATCACAGGTTATGTATTAATAAAATGTTATTTCTGCATTCTAACAAATTTATGGGCATTTTTCTGACTTCTGATTTTAGATAAATTATATATTTATACATTGTAATATTACATAAGAAAAATAACAAATGAACTACTCTTATACACATTAGGGTAGAACTTTTTACAAAATAACATTGAGGGGGCTGGGGATTTAGCTCAGCAGCATGAGTGCCTGCCTGGCAAGTGCAAGGTCATGAGTTTGATCCCCAGCACAAAAAAAAAAAAAAGAGTGAAATAAAAGAAGCATAAAATTGAAAAATCCAACTCTGTAAGTGCCAACAAAAATATTCATACAACCAAAATACAGAACATCTGTTATAGATATACGGTCATATTCTAGGATGCAAGAAATCATCTTTTATTGACCTGATTTTCAGGAAAAAGTTTATTTTCTTTCTAAAAGTTTACTTAAAATATGGTTTTTAATAGACAGTTTTCAATGTGTACATTTTAAAGATGTTTTCTTAGAAACATGTTTTTACTATTCCATTTTAAGTGAATGTAAATTTTTAAAATGTAGGCATCAACTCTATAGTCTGAGTGGAAGGCAGATTTTAAACTGAATGTGGTGCCCAAGTTTCATACACTGGCAAGCTGGTGATCTTTGTGTTGGTGGACCTGCCAGGTTGCAGAACACCTTGGTCATCGTCCAGGCCCTTCTGCTCTTCTTTTCATCAGGGAGCAGATTTGAGGTGCTGGCATCAGGAGACTACAGTGAGCTCTGTCTGGAACACATCACGATTCAAGAGTCAGACAACTATTTCCTAAGAAAGTGATTTGATAGGCATCCAGGTGTCCCAGTGGTAATATGTTATCATGGCTCTCAGGGAAGCTTTAAGCATCGATACTATTTTTCTGACCTGATTAAGTCTTATGAGTAAAATATTTAAAGATCTTTAAGAATATTTAAACATTGACATTCTGAAGAAAAATACAAACCACTGTGTAATTTTGGTCATGTAATATGTAGCATTAAAATAATGGCACAAACTCAGACTCTAAATTATGCTTCAGGGAAGACTGTGTAGTCAGCTAAAGGAGTTTAACCACTCTACAAATGCTACACATAGATGAATCTCAAAAAGATTAACCTAAGTGAAAGAAGGTGTATACAGAGAGGGGTGTACTGTATGATCCACTGATGATCATCTAGAACAGGTAAAGCTAAAGAGGCATAAGAGGGAGGGACACCTTGGTAGTATTGTGAATATCATAGGAAATAACAGTGAACCACAGAAAGGCACTGAATGTTGTTTACAAATCACTTTCCAGAGCATCAACAGTATCCTGATGTGACTGATGCTAATTTAATGAACTGCCTATGTTCAATGAGAGCAATGTGGGGGGAGGGACAAACAAGTTCAGATGGTTTGTACCTGGACATCCTCTCAAAGCCTCATACCTGTAGAAGCGGGGCTCCCAGAACATGATGGGTTCATCACTGAGTCAGTCCACAGATGAATCCAGAGCTAAATCTGAGGCTGGATGGCCTGAAGAGGTGGTGACCAGGACACAGGTCTGGAATGTTCATCCTTTGTCCAGCTCCTGCGCCTGCTCTCTGCTTCCTGGGCACCATCTCATAAGCAGCTTTGCTCCTATCTCCCACCACGCTGCCTCTGCCTGACCTCAGCAGGCAATCAAGGACTGGAACTTATAAAACATGTTTTTATTCTTTTTTCATTTCAAAATTAGAAACATAAATGTGAGCCAAGATAAATACCTTGTCCTTGGAGGTGGAGGTGTTGGACATTGTGTAAGAAAACAAGAATGTGACTAAGACAGGGCGCACACACACACACACACACACACACATACACACACACACACGAGTGACAGTTATGTTGCAGTTAATTACTAGTTGGGGTTTTAGAAGGAAAAAATGACTTAAAACACTCACTGCATAAATTGGAAAAGGTCAATGATGTCTCATTCTGTTTGCTTTGTCCACAAGTTTTCTATTGATTGACCTAACAACATAGTTGCATTATGACTCAAAACACGCATCTAATGTGCATAATTATTGTAGGTTATCTGGAGCTCTCATTCAATAATTAGTGAATGCATAGTGGTCACATTTGTAAGTGCAATGTCATTATTCACATATTATGAAATATCACTTCAAAGGCAGTACACATACAAGCCTCCTTAAGCCTCTCGGCCTGTGCTATTTCGGTGTTCAATAGTCTTTCTTATTTTTTATTTACTCTCTAAAGTTGTATAATGCCTCAGCTTTGTACAGCATTTTCTCTTGACATGTGTTAATAATGTTGAATTATTTCAGTAAAATAAATAGAATACTACTTCATATACGGTGACCCTTTTATCCTTAGATCTTTATTCACCTTGGTTAAAATTCTGCCATGATTACACGTGAGATTCAGATAAATTTTCAGTTTGTTTAGAGTTCTAAAATTCCATTAATAAATTGACTTTATAAGGTTTAAAAGTTTTTATAAGATGTTATAAAGTTTCCATCTAAAAATTCTTTATCATTTCATCAGAGTGGCCACATAATTAATTTTTCAAAGGGATTCACTTCATGTATTTCTAATCAGGAATTGCTTGAGAACATGGTTTCTTTAAACTTAAAAAAGGTCATCTCTGAGACTCTTGATATCAATAGCTACATCTAAGCAATGTGGTTGTTAATGGCAACATAAATTGCATGACATATGTAGTATGTAATATACATTAAAATGAGAATTAATAAAATAGTTAATGAACAAATATATGTAACATCTGATAAGAACTTCAGAATGACCTTATTTTGACTCTGAAGTTAATTTCTGAAGATTTTTGTAATGAGACATTTGAATGTGATGAAATAAGCATGCATATATATTATTACCAATTTCTGAGATATTATGTTATGCAAAATGATCTATACATTTTTTACCATTCCCTTAAAATTATGTTGAAAAGCTGATAAGAATAATTTTACATCACCTAGAAAATGGATGCAATCAAGAATTTTACATGAAAAGAAATAGAAATAAAACTTTTCTATGTAAATTTAATATATACTTGGGTTAATCATTTCATTTTGTCTAAAGATCAGATAGGATATAAAGAAAGCCTGATTATGGGTTGGAAATATGATTGCACAATTTAAACAAAGGAATCTTCAGGATGTGTGAATGTTTATCATGTCTTACATGTCACACCCCTTTGCAAACAGAGGACACAGGAGAGGATGAAGGGGGGGACTTCCCCCACTGGTGCCACCTGATGTGCCTGCAACATCCACTCCACAGGGATATAGAAGTCCCTGAAACTTCCCTCCAACTCCTCTCAGCTACAATTGCCTAAGGACCCTAAAGGGTGAGGGCTGTGGCCTTGCTGCCTGAGAGTCATCCCTGGAAAGCACAAGTCACTTCCCAGTCAAAGGTTGGACTTAGGCTTCTTAGCCATTTTGCTATGTGGCTTGCAGAAGTACCAAACCAGACCAGTGACTTTAGATCATGGTTTTCTTTTAGTTAAAATTCCTGTTGCATTACCTCTTGGGTAACACTGTAAAACCAGCACAGCTTTGGGCATCCCATAATCTTCCTGAATGCTTAGGGTATTTATCATGTTTAAAGCTTGCTTCTTAAGAGTTTCATGTGCCATAAGGATCCTTATTGTTCAACAATACATAGCTAAGCTTAAGCATCAAAAAGTGTTGAACTTTGTTCACTGCTTCGTGTTCATCTTCTCGGTGTTTTCAAAGCTTCCTAGTACCCTCTCTGATTATTCCTGAGTGGGAGCAGAACTGCCAACTCTTATAGTTCACTGTGAGTTTAGGAAGGCTGTTCTTGGCTTTTGATCCCTTTATTCTGTTAAATTTCTAATTCTTATACCATTCAGCATTCTGACAGATTTTCCCTGGACCCATGAACATGTCTTCCAAAAAACTGTGTAGCAACATTACAATTCTTCTGCCCCACGAAATCAGCATTATTTTTTAACAACAAAGTTAGAAACAAGTGTCCCATGTTCTTTTCCAAATGAGATTAAATCCCTCAGACACAGATGCAGAGCACTGAGAGTTCAGGCCTGCATGCCAAGCCACTCTGACATCTGTACATACTAAGAGCATTTTCTGAAATTGTACAGGAGCTACAGGTGGGGAACATGGGCCACTTTGCAAAGAAAATTTATTAGCACGTGTTTGTAATATGCAATAAACATGTGCATCATTGGGTATTGGAAGGCATACATGTTGTGTATTGATCCTTTTTACTTCCTTCTCTCCTTCCTATCCTCTCCCCATATCTGGGTAAAGTCACTACTTGCAAATTTATATTTTGATTGTCAAGGGCTTTCAATGATAGAAATAGAGTCCCATAATCACTACTACCATGGTAGCACAGCTGGAATTTATATTTGCCAGCCTCTCTTTCAGGCTGATGTACTGTTTAACCACATTTACATGAGGGTTTGTGTTTTGCAGTTCTGCATGCCTTTCCCAGTTTTCATCCCTGTAAAGAAACTGGTAAGAACTCCATTCATTATGCTGTCTCCCTCTTATTCACAGTCTGAGTGTTAAGCAGGTCTGCCTGGAAAGTGTGTAGGCTTCTTTCCCAGTGAAGGAAGGCTTAAGCACATGATAACACTACATTTGGGCAGCCCTACTACACTTACAGGTCAATTCTGAATGGAAGAAAAACAAACTTTCTAGCTTAATAAACACTGAAAGAACATGTCATTTGGCATCATAATAAACATATAATTGTAACGTTTTGAGGTTAGCATGGATCATATTTTTTAACAGCCACTTAAAAGTATGCATGTATGATAATTTATGGAGGTTGTATAGCCACAGAGGGTTTTGGATATTGTCTCAAATTCCAAGTGGCAGGCAGAATGATTGAGTTCAGGTACGGGTTACTCAGGCAATGAGTTTGCCCCCAGGGTGGAAAATGTTTTGTACTTAAAGAACATTATTAGTTCTGACATAGAGTATATTTAAATGAATGTTAGCCTTTGTTTCAAATAAAGTAAATTACCCAGCCTACACCTTTATCCTTCTTCTTCGTCTCTCCTTTTCATGCAGCTATAAAGGTAAATATTGTCTTTAACTTTGATCCAAACAGCTAAGTATGAGCTCCTTTCATCTAAAGCAAATTGAATTCTATTAGTATCTGGATCTTTAGCATTGGGAAATAACACATAATGACACACATTTTTAAAAAGAATTTTGTTATATTAAGTTTCAAAAAACTGATCAGATAGATGATGTACTTTCCTAACTTTACTTATGACAAGGTCATAAAAGATGAAAATGAAAAGTACTTTTTGTAGAGTGAGATCATATATTATTGTCACTTGCAACATTCTAACTCTCACTACTTATTAAATGATTCCTATGTGTGAGTGCATATTTAAACATTGTTTTTATAATAAGTCTAGGAGTGTTATCTCAGTACAGCACAACTTCTCATAACCATTGAGCAAGACCCTGCGTGGGTATTATTGAAATAGGCTTGTGTTACTGTACTGTCCTTTTGGCATCAGAGGGAGGGCTTGATTGTCCTGCTTTCTATTCATTCATGAGTGTCTAGTTGAGTTAAAGGGAAATAAATAAATTGTGATTAAACTATGAAGAGATAGTATAGTACAAAGAGTATACTTTTACCTTATCTTCAAGTCATATCTTAATAATATCTTAATTGCATACTAATTTCTGACCATCATGGAATCTCAGTTACAAAACATTTTTTGGCAGGATGTGTCATCAATTTTTCTTTCTTATTGTCCATGTGATATTTGCAAACATGTACTCTTTGTGAATTGTAAAATCAGAGTAAATTTAGTTCCTCAAATGCATATTGCACTTTCTGACGGAGACCAACAAAAACTCTTTTTCTTCACTTTTTAAAAGATAACAGTGTGATGCCATGTTCTCTATTTGCAATTCAAGTAGCAGCACAGCAGTTTCTTACTCTGAGTTCAGTACGCATTAGTCAAAGTCACACCATTGCTGCCTACATTGTTTTGCTCTCATGTGATATCAAGTCAGGGTAATTTTAGAGTCTCAAACACCAAGTTTCATCAATGGAATCACACAATTATAAAAGTATATTAAAATATTTTAAGTTCTCTTTCAGAGGTTCCTTAGTATTTTGTCTGGAATTTTTTAGGTCAAGAAAGGAACATATATACATATTTCCTTTCATTCCACAAATTCCTTAGGGGACTTTGTATTGCATGTAATGTTATCTTTTTTCCACTGGTGTGTATATGATTTTGTTTTATAATTCTGGAGACCAAATACAAGGTTTTTATACAGTCCTTTATATTTTAAGAGTTTGAGATAAGTTTTTCCTATGTTGTCCTGGCTGGGTTTCACTCCAGATCTTCCTCCTCGATCTCCCAGAGTGCTGGGATTGCAGCTGTGCACTGATGTATCCAGTACATATGAATATGGATTATTCAGACTCCCACTAAGATCATGGTCAAGACTTAACTCTAGTCTAACCTTACAGTTATTTGTGAATCTCACAGAGTGGTGAGTTAGTCTCCTCTGCTTTTCCAACAACACATAACCTAGAAGCTATGTAATGCACCACAGAAGCACCTAGATGACCTGCTGCTTCTCAAGAGTGAAGAAAGTCACAGAGATTTGCAAATGCTCCAACTCTAACCCCACATCACCAGCACACACCAAATCACAAGGGTAAGGCATGTTCAATCTCTGTCTGATGGTGAGGTCTGCAGATTGGTTGGGACCTGATGTTATGCCTTGGGACGTCTAATCAAAGTAACCAATTCCATTCACTTATAATTTATTAGTTAAGTTATGAATCAAATTTTATGAAAGTAAATTGCACATAAAATGAACATATTATCAAAATCTAATATGTAATTCAAGAGATAAGAAAAGAACATGTTAAAATAAATGATCACACTCTTTTATATGCAGATATGTAAAAGCACATTCACACACATTATTCATTCTAAGCAAATAATGTTAGGAAAATAATCAGTGAAGAGTGAGCAGTTTAAGGCAATCACGGAGGGGGGTATTGGTTGACACTCTAGAAATGTACAACTCAAATCTGCACATTCTACTTAAATTCACATTGATTCATGATGTTAGATGTATCTTTGAAATGTTGAGTTTTCCATAAAGCATCAGGACTTTGAGGTCATTCCTCCCCATTAAAAAGTCTTGATGAAGGTTATCACTGAAAATATCATGGCTCTTACATTAAAATGTGAATAAAATTAGAAAATGTAATAATAGTTCATATTATATGACTAGAATACTATTACTTCTTAATAATAAAGAGCCAGAATAATAAATAACAGAAACATAAGCTATGGGAAAAAATAAAATAAAAATTAACTGTACTGATATCTATCAGTAAAGATAAAAATAAAGGCTTCTGTATATTTAGACTTTATTACTCTTTTGAATGGAGAAAATCACTGTGTGACATCTTTGCTTAAAAATGACTAAATAAATCCAAAGACAATGACATGACTTGAGTATGTGATGATGTTCACAGATGACACATAAAGAGACAACTGCACATGATGATGTTTCCACGGCAAGGCACTTTGTTCTACTGGGATTTTCTGACCTTCAGAACCTCCAAGGGTTTCTCTCTGGAGTGTTCACCATCATGCACTTCGTTGTCCTTATTGGAAACAGCCTCATAATCATAATAAGTCTGGACCTTGCACTACAGACACCAATGTATTTTTTCCTGGCTAAATTTTCTTCTTTGGAAACCTGTTACTTTTCAGTCACTCTCCCTAGGATTCTGTTCAACCTTTGGACACAGAATAGAAGCATTTCTGTGCTGGACTGTGCCATGCAACTGTGTTTCTTTCTTATGTTGGGAGCCACTGAATGTTTCCTGCTGGCCGTTATGTCCTATGACCCCTATGTGGCCATCTGTAACCCTCTGTGCTACACTCTGATCTTGAACCCAAAGAGGCGTGCCCAGCTGGCCGCCGGCTCCTGACTTGGTGGAATGCCAGTGCAGATAGGGCAAACGTGCCAGATATTCTCTCTGAATTTCTGTAATTCCACTCAAATCAACTACTTCTTCTGTGACATTCCCCCCCATTCTCCAGCTGGCCTGTGGGGACACATCTGCTCATGAGGCATCTGTCTATGTGGTAACAATGTTGGTTGCTATGGTTCCTTTCATGCTGATCCTTGCATCCTACAGCAAAATCATTTCTACCATTCTGAGCTTGCCAACAGCCAAAGGACAGGCCAAAGCTTTCTCCACGTACTCTTCCCACCTGCTGGTTGTGGTTCTATTTTTTGGAACTGCTAGCATGACTTATTTGAGACCCAAATCGAGCCATTCTGCAGGAACTGACAAGCTGCTATCTCTTTTCTACACTGTGGTGACTCCTATGTTCAATCCTCTGATATACAGCCTCAGAAACAAGGATGTGATTGCCGCACTGAGGAAGTTATTCCTGAAAACACAGCATCATGGTTCCCTTGATACCATAGTCATGTAGCTGGCAGAGAATCATTTCCACAGTCTAAAGTTTCTCTCTGAGAAGTGAATCACTTGCAATTTACACTGTGGTTTCATTGCATTTGTGTCCTGGCTCTCAGTTTAATGCACTTGCACATTGAGCAGGCTAACTCAGCTGTCTTCAGTAAGTTGTGCCCAAACATGTTTCATCTTAAATTATAACAAATTCCATATCACTTTTCCCTGTAAATCTATAAATTCAAAATGTTGTCTTATGGATTCAATTTAATGAAAAATCTTTTCCTAAATGTCTATAAAGTACTTTTATTTTCTTTTAATCTACACTGTGTGTCATAACAATTACCAATAGTAATTAAACAATTAATGATTTCAAGTGAATGATTCAGTGAATGAGTGGATACTAGAATGAGTACTGCAGAAATCTAGAGATTTTTCACTATTGATGTAAAAATTTATTTGTGTAGCTACCTATTTAGGAACATTTTATTGTTTCCTATTGATACCAGGAGGAAAGATTCAATCCCTGGACCCTCCACCTGACAATTTCCTGGGAGGACAGATGATATAAGGCAACATTTCTACTTGATATGTAGTTTTATTTTGAGTGTGAATTTTCCTTCTCTCCATATACTCCAGTAACTCTTTATTTAATTTCTCTTAATTGTATGTTTATACCTATGCAAAATTGCAAATGTGAAAATGCTGGAATTTTTTCTAGGAATACCTGAAATTCTCACAGATTTACTGGAGTAGTTTAAATGTTTTCATAATAACTGCAGGTAAAATAAGTGAAATTACATTAGTATGCAATATTTAAAATTTAAATTATATAGTGTTTAAATTGATAGTATTGTGAGAAAAGAAATGAGCATGATTCATAGTACTCTAAGTGTGACACCTTCAAAAACAAGTCTAAAGAAAACCTATTCTCAGAAAATTTGTTGGTGGACTTCACATAACAATTGCTCCCATCTGTTGTTTGAACTCTTATTGTAAACACATATACAAGGCATGGAAAAAAGATAATCTTAGTTTTCTTCTGAACATAATTGTGCTTCACTTTTATTTACTCATTTGCATTTTCTCCTATTTAACATATGATATTACATTTTACTCACCTATTGCCTTCATGGAACTCTTTGCTTATGTTTGCCTTATCACACATTGTTTCATATGAGTTGAGAATGTGGCATCTGATGCACTAGAAACACCATGTCAGTGATCACTGTGATGATGAAGACAGTGACTGTGGTGGAGATGCTTCCATTCATGGTCTATGTGAAATTTATAAAGTAGAATTCATAGTGTTTTGGGTAACTATGTGAAATTATGTGAAATTTATAAAGTAGGATTCACAGGGTTTTGGGTAAAGTGCTATCTAATGAATTCAGATGACTCAATTTTAATCTCCTCTTTTGAAAAAGCATTCAGTAGTTAAATAAAATTTAACTATTTTCCCATAACACATAATTATTAAGATGGTGACAATATACATTTTTCTTACTAATCCCAGGGATCTCTTTTTGGTAAATACTCAAAACTTGGGGTTAATAAAAAAAATGGAAAAGCTTTGTTGGAGCAGACTTGTGTGTTAAAGATATAACATGGAGACATCACGATTTGTGGGGTTTTTTTATATTTCTGCTCATTCATACAAGCATAGATTGCTGTTTGGAGGCAAGTTATATAATATCAATTAAAGTAGAAAGTAAAACTTCTTGTTTGCATGCTCTCATTTTTTACCTTTCACTAATACAATCAGCTTAACCCCCTTTTGAGATATCCTTTCTTTTAGGTATTTTTTGAAATAAGGGGATAAAATGCAAAGCCATATTATGCACACTGTGGAGTTGGAGTCATAAGAGGTTTATCAGCAATGCAAAGTGCTGTAACAACATAGGGCACCTCAGGGAATAGTCATTTATGTCAGGTAGGGACACAGTGATACGGGAATGTGAAGGCACAAAAGCATTATGGGAATCAACACAGAGGTTCCCCACAATCAAAAATAGAAATTCCGTTTGACCTTGCTCTTCCCCTATCTCATCAGCAGTGTTGATGTCACGACACTACAGAGATGTGTACACACACATGTTTAGCAGCAGTTTCTATTAGCTGGATCTTGGAAGCAGCCTATATGTCTACCAGCAAAATAGATAAATAAAAACTGGTACTTATACAAGGTGGGCTACTAGTCTAGCATAAATAAAGGTAAAATTGAGGCATTTGTACATAAATGGATCCTACTTGAGAACTTAATGGTAAGTGAAGCCAGACACAGAAACTTAAATATCACATGTTGTCCCTTTTGTGAATTATTAAAAATGTCATCACTGAAAATACATATACAGGAGTTTTCTAAAGATGGTGGACTGGTAGATAGCAGGATAGGGATCCTTTCTGAGAGAGACAGCTCAAATGCCAGAATAGAACACCCTGGAGAGACACAAACAGAGGGAGATGGAGTCTCTCAGCCCACAAAGAAACTAAAGTGAAAAAATCTGCTTGAATATGAGGTCCTGGGCTACCATTAGAGAAGCTAAGATTGGCAAGTATGGCACCGAGCTGCCTGAATTCCTGCCCGAGACTGATCTGACTCACCAAACCACGCTGATGCGACTGGTTTGAGCGGCCCTGAGTGTGGAGCTGAACAGCCCTGTGTGCTGCTTACCCAGAACTGGTCCTGCATGTGACCCACCCAGAGGTACTGTGAATTCACAGCAGCTGCGCTGAGGTCAGAGGTCAGGGAGCCCAGCAGTTCTCAAGGACCAGCATCAACATGCAGTGAGTGATGGGAATAAGACCCTCCCACAGGAAAGGGGCAACTAACTGGATGACTTGTTGGATTTGGGCAGGACAGCACTACATAAGGAAGTAGCTTCAGTTGGTTGCTCCCCTTGCTGAGTGGACTGGTGGGATCTGCTTAGACTAGGCCATGCCCCTGGCCAGCACACAGTGGGTCACTACAAATTAATTCCCTGAGCCTGGTGCACACTGCTGCAGTGAAGGCCTACAAAGGTCAACTGCCCTGGAGGGGAGGACCCAGCACATACTGCCCTTGCTTGAACTTCAATCTCTGATAGTGGACTCCAGAGGGGAGAAGCCCCTAGTCTGTGTGCTATAGAGGAATTTTAACCAACAAGAAAAGGGGCTGAGAATTGCACTATACACTTGTATGGAAGGAACCAAAAACATGATGAGAGAGAGAAATGAGAAAAAACCCCACCCCCCAATCCTGTGAGTATTGATCCAGGAGAAGTAAATACAAAAGAGATTGAGGGCAGCAAACATGCAACATCAAACACAGCATCAGCAGACATAAAGAGATATCTTCGAGACCTCATAAATGAGATCAAAAACTGAAATATTAATTCAAGTTAAATAAGAGATAAGTATATTAATAAAAGAAAGGCTGGGCACCTCTCAAGAATACACAGACAGAAGAATGGAGGAACAGAAAAGGAGAGAAATGTTCAATGAAGAATATAAAGCAAATCTAGAATTCATGAAGTAGATTCAAAGAGATTACCAGGAAAATAAGACTCCATAGAAAGTTGACAAAACTACTTGAAAGAAACCAAAGATAGACTATCAAAAATTGAACACAGGCTTGCAATGTGTGATCATGAAAGGGAAGATCTCTTAAAAATAACAAGGGAGCAGGCAGTAACCATACAAAGGCTAGAGGATGACAAGAGGATCTATAACTTAAGAATAAAGCATGTGAATGAAGAAGCAGGAGTCAAAACAAAGGAATTGCAAAGGCTAATCACAGAAATTATTAAGGAAAACTTCCCAAGCATAAAAAAGGAAGTGATATGCAGATGTATGACGCATATAGAACTCCAGCCACCTACAACCAAAACAGAGCTATACCTAGACACATAATAAACAAGATCTCAGAAATTCAATATAAGAACAGAATGTTAAAAGCCATCAGAGAAAAAGAAACAGATCACCTATAAAGGAAAACCCATCAAAATCATGGAAGACTTCTTGACACAGACCATCAAGTCAAGAAGAGCTTGGAGTGAAGTAAATCAAGCCCTGAAGGAGAACAGCCTCCAGCCCAGATTGATGTATCCTGCAAAATTCTCTCTAGAAATTAATGGAGAAGCAAGATGCTTCCATGACAAAGAGGAACTGGGAGAATGTGTGACCACCAATCAAACCCTAAAAAAAATACTGAAGGATATTTTAGAGAGAGCAAAAAAGAATACGAGCATTTCAGGAACAGTGGCAGAGAGGACTCAGTGAACAGGGCAGACAGTGGAGTGGAACAGAAAAATAGACAATCAATGGCAGAAAAACAGAAGAGCAGAAATAAGGCAGAGAAGATTGGCTGTAATCTCTAGTATAGATGGCCTTGAACTATTAACAGAGAGAAACACAGGCAGAGTAGATCAGGAGATAGGGTCCATTGAGAGGCTCTTTGTAGGGAGGCATTGGGACCCAAAATAAGCAGTGCACCCTATGGGAGTGAAATGGGAGGAATTATATAAGAAAAGAAGGCAGAGGATATTGTTAGTGGGGTAACAAGATTTAAAATTTACATTATTCTCACCACTCTGCTTGGATGGATTACATGCTGTTCCAGTTTGTCTACTTACACTAGGGTTGAGGACACGGTCATCTATCCCAAAAATAGGAGGACATATTATGGTAATCATCCTTAATTTCCAGCAAAACTATCACTTTTTGTTCAAAGAGATCTTAGCTTGCTTTGCCTTGTTTAAGTTCAACACACATTAAGGTATGGACAGCTGTTTTGAGGAGAATGACAGACACTATGACAGCCATTCTTGGCTTCCCTAATGTCTGGTCTTTAAGACCTGAAATGCCCTCCTCATCCTGCTTAGATCAATTCCATACTAGGTTGTTTCATGTGAATTCCCTATATGTGACAATATGGACAACCATTTGGAAGAAACAAGAGTCAATACGATAGAGAGTGAATATCTCCAATTGTCTAGTTTTGAAATTTTTGTCTCTTACATTGCTTTCTTGTGATCCACTTTGCTCTGTTTTGTTGTGTTTAATTTTACCCTTTTGATATAATTGCATGTATATTTGAGTGAGTAAGATGCATGACCATATTGCTGTTTTTGTCAGATTGTGGAGCAGAACTCTTAACAGTCTCACTGTTTGAATGTCTACTTTACATGTTTTAACTTTGTAATTTGAACAACTATTTCCAAGAAGTCCTTATGTAATTTGTCAAGTAATAATTTCTTAGTTTTTTGTTGTTGTTGTTGTTGTTCTTTTCCTTTTTTCCTTGGAATTCTATATTGTTGCTACCCTTTATTTTTTTCCTCTATAAATAAAGTTTTTAAGAAAATAAATATATAGCAAGTAAACAGAATTTCAAATAATTTCTCATATTATCTATCCTGTTGTTTGGAAAATGTTTTAAGATACATGGTGAATGGATTTATTTGTACTACTAGCTATTTTTGCTCACTGTAAAGAAATGTTTGTTGCTTTGTTTCTTCATTTTTATCTGTTTTTGTTGATGTCCATGTATATGACTACAGCTACATGTACATCTATGATTTTTACTATGAGTGGCATTTTGGCAATTATTTCAAGGTCATGATACACAGTATATTGCCTCTAGTTATTTTGTTATAGAATTAGTCTTACCTTCTTCAAAAAAGTAAGAAGAGTTCTTTTTCTATTTTCTTTATTAATGCCTACTTTCAATGCATTAAATTTTTTTAACTACCATATAATGAGTCTCCTCTCCATCCAGGTGCTATGGGTCACAGTACCACAGCCCAAGACCAGCCAGAAGCCTCTTCCCTGTCAGCTTGGATTGTGTTGCATCACATGACACAGGGGTTTCAGAGCACAAGTATAATGAGCAGAGTGCATTCAGGTGTTAAGCCTTGTGATGGGGAGAGTGTGCAGGTTGGCCCAGCCTAGTCACACAGGGCCTGAAAAGAGTAGGAAAAAGACATCAGTGTGTGATCTGTCTTTGTATCTATGTACACACATATGCATATTAGAAATCTGAAAACACCTCTTCAAATTATCATCAATAGTATTTCTGTTGCTATTGTCAGTGTATTTTTAAAAAAATGATTTCAGTGATATTCACTTCATTAATAATTCTGTACATTTCCTTTGGAAATGATGTACTTAAAATATTTGAATTATTAGCAGTGGTATGACATGCATGTCAAACCTACATGTTCTATAAATAAACTATTGATCTGGGTGACTTGAAAATAGTTCCTTCCTTTGCAAGTAACTTCTGTAGTTGCTAGAAAGGATTTAATGATGTCACAATTCAGTTTTGTGCATCTGTAAGAAAAACTACAAATTGACACATTTGTCACTCAGCAGTGTATCTCAAATGTCACTCACAATGTAGAATACGAGGTAAATAACCTTGTGTTATTACTTTCAGCCTAAATAGAAAATAAGCCTAAATCAAAACATGGAAATAATCATAAAAATCTAGCCTAGCTTGTTTGATCATTTCTTATGCCTAACTCATGTAATTTGAACAACTACTTAGAAGGTAACACTATACAATATGTTAACTAGTGTTAACTTCCTATTATTTTGTTTTGAAATTCTGTATCATTTTTACCCTTTGTCTTTTGTTTTTAAAATAAAAAAAGTTAAGGGAGTAAGAATCTTTATGTTTGTAAATACATTATTCATTCTAAAAACACACAGAATAGTGAGAAAATCACTGTATTCCAGTAACACTGCATCCAGCTGGCATTCTCTGGGGTGAGGAGATAGAGAACACCCTGAAGAAGTGCTCAGTCTCTGGTCAGGGCCAGGCTTTCTGGTGTCCATATCACAGAAGGATCTTAGTGATTAAATGAGATAAACAAAGCCCTTGGCACTGCACCATCATAGTATCTATTACAAATGAAAGATGATTGAGCAAGAAACACTTTTAATGCTTTGTGGACCCTGGGACAAAACCGACACAGTAACTGGATATTTTGCTTGTTTATTACTTTTATATATTTCCATGTCTATCATCCAAGGGAAACATAAGATTCTTTGTGTTTTGAGGTAAGTTTCAAATTCCTTCAATTCATAGAAATAGTTTGAGCCTCTGAAAGCAGTGATTGAAATAATATTCAGACTGAACTCCATGAACTTTTCTAAAATACAAATGATTGATTTATTTTTATGTTCTCATAATATATAATCCATTCAGTGACAACATCATAATTTGTTTTGATTAGACAATAACTTATAGCCAATTTTTTTGTTTTTACCAACATATTGTCAACTAACATATTTTTTTTAATTTAAAGAGAAGAAGAAAGAAAAAAATCAAACAAAACAGAAAGAGGGTAGCAACAATACAGAATTCCGAAGGGGAAGGAAAAAAAAGAAAGAAAAAAGAACAACCACAACAAAAAAAAACAGAAACAAAAATACTAAGAAATTGCCACTTGATAAGTTACATACTGTCATCATTGGAAATAGTTGTTCAAGTTATAAAGTTAAAACATACAAAGTACACATTCAAACAATGAGCCTGTTAATGGTTTTGCTCAACATTCTAACAAAAACAGTAATATGGACATCTATCTTACACACTTAAACACACATGCAGTTATATCCTTTAAAGCACTTTCTTTTCCTCTCTTTTTTACAGTAGCATTTTGGGTTTTATTACTTCTACAGTTCTTATTACTTTTTACACTAGAGAAACAATGTGATATCTATAAATATGACTCTTATTTATTTCACTAATGAGGATAGTCTCAAGTTGTCTCCATTTCCCTATGAAGGCCTCAAGATCATCATTTTTACAGCTGAGTAATATTCCATTGTGTAAAAATACCACATTTTTTCATCTACTCTGTGGTTGATGGCCATCTTGTGTATTTCCAAGATTTAGCTATCACACATTGTGATGCTATGAACATGGGTGCACATATATCACTGTGGCATGATGCTTTCAGTTCTTCTGGGAATATGCCTAGAGTTGGAATAGCTGGGTCAAATGGGACTTCCAATCCCAGCTTTTTGAAGAATGTCCAGACTGACCTCCACAGTAGTTGCACTGGTCTACACTCCCACCAGCAGGGCAGATGAGTTCCTTTTTCCCCACAGCCTCTCCAGAATTTGTTGTTGGTAGTTTTTTTATCCTGGCCATACACTCTGGGGTTAGATGGAATCTCAGTGTGGTTTTAATTTGCATTTCTCTAATGAATAATGATGATGGACACTTTTTCATGTATTTATTTGCCATTCTTATTTCTTCATCTGAGAACTGTGTATTCATTTCAGATGTCCAATTTTGGATTGGGTCTTTGAATTTCAAGGGTCTGATTTTTTTTAATTATAAGTTCTAGAGAGAAGTCCTTTGTCTGAGTGACAGTTCATTAAGATTTTTTCCCAATTTGTGAGTTTTCTTTTCACTCTGCTGGAAATCTCTTTCAACATGCACAAACCTTTTAATAAGATGTGGTCCCAGTTATTGATTCTGGGAAGAATTTCCTGTGCACTTTGATTCTTCTTCATGAACTCTCTGCCTACCTCTATGTCTTCAAGATTTTTACCTGCTTTGTCTTCCAATAGATTTAGTGTTTCTGTTTTAATATTTATATCTTTGATCCATTTATATTTTAGTTTAGTACATAGTGATAGGCATGGGTCTAGTTTTAGTCTTCTGCATGTAGATAGCCAATTTTTGCAGCACCATTTGTTAGATACACTGTCATTCTTCCAGTGAACATGTTCGGCCCCTTTATCAAAGATAAGGTTGTTGAGTGAGTTTGTGGTTGTGGTTGTATCTTCTAATCTATTCAACTGATCTTCAGATCTGTTTTTATTCCAGTACCATGCTGATTTTATTACAGTAGCTTTGTAGTATAACTTCAAGTCAGGGATTGTGATGCTTCCTGCCTTGCCTTTGATGCTTAGAATTGCCTTTGCTATTCTAGGTCTCTTCTGGTTCCAGGTGAATTTTAGGAGTGATTTCTCTAGATCTATGAGGTATGTTAGTGGGATTTTGATTGGGATGGCATTGAATCTGTATGATAATTTTGGGAGAATGGCCATTTTCACAATGTTTATTCTTCCTATCCATGAACAATGGGTGTCTTTCCATTTTCTGAGGTCCTCTTTGATTTCCTTTTTCTGGGTATTATAATTTTCTCTGTATAGCTCTTTTACTTCTTTCATGACATTAATTCCTAAGTATTTCATTTTTTTGGATGCTAGTGAGAAGGGTGTGGCTTCCCTTATTTCTCTCTCAGTGATTTTGTTCTTAGTGTATAGGAATGCTATTACTTTTTGAGTATTGACTTTGTATCCAGTTACATTGCTGAAATTATTTATTATATCTAGGAGTCTTTCAATGGAGTTTTGGGGGTGTTCTATGTAAAGCATCATGTCATCTGCAAATAATGATAATTTAACTTCCTCTTTTCCTATCTTTACTCCTTTTATTTCTCTCTCTTGTCTAATTACTCTGGCTAGTATTTCCAGTACTATGTTGAATAGGAGCAGTGATAGGGGACATCCTTGTCTTGTGCCTGATTTTAAGGTAAAGGCTCTCAGTTTTTGGCCATTTAATATGCTGGCTATTGGTTTGTCATAGATGGCCTTTATCGTTTTAAGGTAAAGACCCTCTATTCTGATTCTCTGTAAGTTTCTTATCATGAATGAGTTTTGGACCTTATCAAAAGCTCTTTCTGCATCTATAGAGATGATCATGTGGTTCTTACTTTTGGCTCTATTGATATGGTGGATTACATTTAGTGATTTATATATGTTGAACCATGCCTGCATTCCTGGGATGAATCCCACTTGATCAGGGTGTATAATCTTCTTGATGATTTGCTGCATCCTTTTTGCCAATATTTTATTGAGAATTTTTGCATCTATGTTTATTAGGGAGATTGGCCTATAGTTCTCTTTTTTAGATGGGTCTTTCTCAGGTTTTGGTACTAGAATAATATTTGCTTCCAGGAATGACTTAAGAAGAATTGTTTTCCTTTTAATTTCATTGAAGAGTTTGAAGAGTGTCAGAATTAAGTCTTCTTTGTATTTCTTGTAGAATTATGCAGTGAATACATCTGGGCCTGGGCTCTTCTTTGTTGGCAAGAACTTAATTACATTTTCAACTTCATTAATAGAAATCGGGTTATTCAGCAGTTTTACATCTTCCTGATCCAGCTTTGGTAGTTCATATGTATCTAGGAATCTGTCTATTTCTTCTGTGTTATCAAACATATGAGAGTAGAGATTTTTGAAATAGGTACTGATGATCTTCTGTATTTCCACCGAGTCTGTAGTAATTTCACCTTTTTCATTCCTTATTGAATGAATTTGAGTTTTTCTTTCCTTTTTTTTAATAAGGTTGGCCAGGGGCTTATCAATTTTATTTATTCTTTCAAAGAACCAACTCCTTGATTCATTGATTGTTTGTATTGTTTTCTTAATCTCTATTGTGTTAATTTCTGCTCTGATCTTTATAATTTCCTCCCTTCTTTTGCCTTTGGGTGTGGCTTACTCTTTTTCTAGATATTTGAGTTGTAGCATCAGGTTGTTGATTTGTGTTCATTCTGTCTTCCTGATGTGGGAGCTCAGTGCAATAAATTTTCCTCTGAGGACTGCTTTCATTGCATCCTACAAAATCCGGCAAGTTGTTTTTGTATTTTTGCTTGTTTGTAGATATTGTTTAATTTCTTCTTTAATGTCCTCTGTGACCCACTGGTTGCTCAAGAGTGTATTACTCAGTTTCCATGTGTTTGTGAGGGTTTTGCAGTTGCTTTTATCATTAATTTCTAGTTTCATGGCACTATGATCTGATAACATGCATGGGATAATTTCAATTCTTTTGCATTTACTTAAGTATGTTTTGTGGGCTAGTATATGGTCTATTTCAGAGAATGTCCCATGTACTGCTGAGAAGAATGTATATTCTGATGCTCTGGATGGAACACTCTGTATACGTCTATCAAGTCCATTTGTTCACAGGTGTGATTCAGCTCTGTTATTTCTTTGCTGATTTTCCATGTAGTTGATCTGTCCCTTTGTGTCAATGGCATGTTATGCTCTCCTGTTATAATT
This sequence comes from Dolichotis patagonum, assembly GCA_004027295.1. NCBI lineage: Eukaryota > Metazoa > Chordata > Mammalia > Rodentia > Caviidae > Dolichotis > Dolichotis patagonum. Next base: position 19,922 of record PVJX010014496.1, on the reverse strand, counting down.
GTGTTATTGCTTATTTGATTTTTCATTTCTGCAAATACTTGCTCTGTATAGCTGGGTGCTCTGGAATTTGGTGCACATATATTTAAGATTGTTATCTCTTCTTCTTGAAGTTTTCCCTTCACTAGTATGTAGTGACCTTGTTTATATCTTTTGATCATTCTTTGTTTGACGTTCACATTGTCTGCAAACAGAATAGCTACCCCCATTTTTTTTGGTCTCCTATTTCATGAAGTATTGTTTTCTATCCTTTGACTTTCAATCTATGGGTTTCCTTTTGGGTTAGATATGTTTCTTGTAGATAGCATATGGTTGGGTGTTGTTTTTTGATCCATTCTGCCAGTCTATTTCTTTTGATTGGTGAGTTGAGGCCATTTACATCAGTGGTTATAACTGTTATATATTGGTTTATTGTTGACATGTTATCTTTTTGTTATTGTATCTTTACCTTTCCATTCTGTTTGTCTACCTTGCTTAGTGGTTTTTTCCTATATGTATCTAGAATGTCTTTCAGTATTCTTTGTATGGTTGGTTTGGTGGTCATGAAGTTTTTCAGCTGTTCTTTGTCATGGCAGTATCTTATTTCTCCATCCATTTTGAAGGACAGTTTTGCCGGATACATCAGTCTGGGTTGAAGTGGGTTTCCTTTAGGATCTGAAATACTTCACTCCATGCTCTTCTTGACTTCATTGTTTGTGTTGAGAAGTCTGCTGTGATTCTGGTAGGTTTTCCTTTATACGTGATCTGTCTTTTCTAACAGCTTTTAATATTCTGTTCTTAGTTTGGACTTCTGGGATGGTGATTATTATGTTTCTGGGTGTAGTTTTATTTTGGTTATGGCTATTTGGAGTTCTATATGCTTCACTAATCCATATATCAGTTTTCATTCTCATGTTTGGGAAGTTTTCAGTATGACTTCTGTAAATAGCTTCTTCATATCATTTGGGCTGTCCCCTTCTTTTTCATTTATCCCTATTAATCTTATGTTATTTTACTTCTCATCATCTTGCAGCTTTTGAATTTTTATTTCCTGATTCCTTGTTATTTTTCAAAGATCTTTCCATTCCTGTTCACTAGCTGCAATCTTATCTTCGAGGTCTGACATTCTGTCTTCACTTTCATTGAGGTGGTTTTGGCAGCTTTCAATAGATTTTTTGATTTCTTGTATATCTCATTGAATCTGCTTGATGCATTCTGTTTTTTTCTTATAGTGTTCATTTGGGGATTCTATCTGTTTGCTTTGTTCCTCTAATTTTTTAGCTTTGTCTTCATGAGATGTGTTCACTATTTCTTTCACTACTCTTATCATTTCTTCTTTTACCTGGGCAATTATTTCTGATTTGTATTTCTCCATAGCTTCCCCTAGTTGCTTCTTTATTTTAGTTGATATCATTTCAAGTGTATGGCTTCTATTTTCTTCTATGTAAATGGCTCCTAGGCTATCTTGGGATGGACTGGAGATTTGAGATTGCCTTTTGTTCTTTCATTTTGTCATTTTCCTATATTTACTTGCTTTGAGCAGTGTTCCTAAGCTTTTCTGGGTGTGTTGCAAATCACCTCCCGCGCCCTCAGCTCCTCGAGCAGTCCTGACTCCTCCACAGGTTCTTGACTCCCTGGATTGAAAGACTGAAGCTGAGTGCAGTGTACTGAGGCCCACAGAACCTCTGGGGCTCAGTCCTGTGTCTTAAGGGGCTGAATATGAACTCAGCTGCTGGGAGTGCTGGTCTTAAGCTCTTCTCCAGGCCTACCCAACTGGGCACAGAGTCCTCCTGCATGGTCCCTGCCTCCTGAACTGAAAGAAGGCCGCTGGGTGTGGTGCACTAAGGCCTGTGGAACCTCCAGGGCTCAGTTCAGTGTCCCTGGGAGCTGGCTAGAAACTCAATCACCAGGAGTGCAGGTCTCCAACTCTCCCGGAGCCAGCCTTGGAGCACTGGGACTCACCTCGAATGGTCCTAACTCCCCCTCCTGCTCTTGGCTCCCTAAATTGAAAGACAGAAGCTGGGCATGGTGTACTGAGGCCAGTGGAACCTCCAGGGCTCCATCCTGTGTCCTAGAGGGCTGGATGTGAACTCAACCACTGGGAGTGCTGGTTTTAAGCTCTCCCTAGCCCAGCCCAACCAGGCTGAGAGTCCTCCTGTGTGGTCTCTGCCTCCTGAACTGAAAGAAGGCCACTGCAGGTGATGCACTGTAGCCTGTGGAACCTCCGGGGCTCATGAGGTCCAGTGTCCCCAGGAGCTGGCTAGAAACTCAAGCACTGAGTGCAGTTCTCTAACTCTCCCTCAAGCCAGTCTTGGAGCACTGGGACTCACCTCAAAGGGTCCTAGCTCCCCTGCAGGCTCTTGGCTCCCTAAATTGAAAGGCAGAAACTGGGCATAATGTACTGAGCTATATTACATCTTTTGAATCTATTCGTCTGTTGATGGGTAATTGGTTTCTTTCCAAAATTTAATTATTACAAACTGCACTGCTATCAACATGGGTGCACATAGATCACTGTGGCATGATGTTTTTAATTCTTCTGGGAAAATACCCAGAAGTGGAATAGCTGCTTGGAGTAAGACCTCTAGTTCCAACTTTTAAAGGAATCCCCAAACTGATTTCCAAATGGTTACACAGTCTAAACTCCCACCAACAGTGAACAAAGGTTCCATTTTCCCCACATTCCTTTTAACATATGCTATTAGTTGATTTTGTTATAATAAGCACTCATTCTGGGATGAGGTGAAATCTCACTATTGTTTTAATTTGCATCTCTCAAGTAACCAATGATGTTGAACATTTTTTCATGTGTTTATTTCCCACTTGTGTTCCCCATCTAAGAAGTGCATATCAATCTCAGAGGTACATTTTTGGACTAGGTGTTTGAATCTGGGGGATCTGATCTTTTTCAATTCTTTATATGCCCTAGGTATAAGTCCTCAGTCTATGGGACAACTGGCTATAATTTTTCCATTCTGTGGGTTTCTTTTCTTTCTGTTGGTGATTTGTTTTGTTGTTCAAAAGCTTTTTAATAATGTGAGATCCTATTTGTTGATTCTTTGCAATATATACCTTGCTATCTAAATTTCATTCATGAAATCTCTGCCTATATCTGTCTTCAAGATTTCTGCCAGTTTTCTCTTTCAGCAAAGTTGCTGTTTTATTTTAATATTTAGATCATTGATCCATTTGGAATTTAGTTTTGTGCATGTTGATACACATGAGTATAATTTTAGTCTTCAAGATGTGGGAAGTGAATTTTTTCCAGCACAATTTATAAAAGAGACTATCTTGCATCCAGTGAACATAATTGACTCCTTTGTCAAAGATAAGGTAGATGAATATGTTTGGAGGTACATCTGTGTCTCCTATTCTGCTCCACTGATCCTCAGACTTGTTTTTGTTTGTTTTTGACACTATCATGCTGATTTTATCATGGTAGTTTTGTAGTACAAGTTCAGTTCTGGGATTGTAATATCCCCTGACTTGCTTTTGTTCCTCACAATTGTTTTTGCTGCTCTAGGTCTCTTGTGGTCCCAAATGAATTTTTGGAATATTTTCTCTAGATTTCAAGGTATGCCTATGGTATTTTGATTGGGATTATATTAAATCTGTATAACAGTTTTAGGAATATGATCATTTTCACTATGCTGATTCTGACTATTCAAAAGCAAAGGATTGCTTTCTATTTTCTGATATCCTCCTCAATCTCATTTTTTAGGGTACTGTAATTTTCACTCTGTAGATATTGTATAACATTTGTCAGATTGACTTCTAAATGTTTTATTTTTTGTATGTTATCATGATAGGGTGTGCTTTCCCTTAATTTCTTTGTCTGTGTGTTTGTTGCTTGTGTACAGGAATGTTACATATTTTTGAATGTTGACTTTTTATCCTGTTACACTACTGAATCTGGACATTAAATCTACACATTTTTGGTGGAGTTTGGGGGCTCTTTCATGTAGAGTATCATGTCATTTGCAAATAATGATAATTTTTTTCCTTTCTTGTATTTAACACTATTTTATCTTTTCTAATTGATCTGGCTAACATTTCCAGAACTATATTGAATAGGGTTGGTGATAATGGACATCTTTGTCTTTTTCCTGGTTTTAGAGTGAAAGCTTTCAGTTTTTGAGCATTTATTATATTAGTTGTTGGTTTGTCACAGATGACTTTTATGCAATTGAGGCAAAGACTATCTATTCCAATTTTCTGTAAGGTTTTTATCATGAAGGAGTGTTGGACTTTGTTGATTGATTTTTTTTTGCATTGATGGAGAAGATCATGCAATTATTGTCTTTTCTTCCATTCATATAATGTGTTACATTTATTGATTTGTATGTGTTGAGTCATCCTGTATGAATCTTGCTTGGTCATGATACATAATCTTCTTGATGATATGCTGCATCCTGTTTGCCCGTATCTTATCAAGGATTTTTTTCATCAATGTTCATTAGGGAAATTGGCCTGTAGTTTTCTTTGTTGGCTTTTACTCTGGTCTTAGAATTGGGTTAATACTTACTTTCAGAAACATTGGAAATATTGCTTCCCTTTCAATTACTTTAACTAGTTTCAGCATTATTGGCATTAGTTCTTCTCTAAATTTCTTGTAGAATTCAACAGTGAATCCATCAAGGTCTGATCTTTTCTTAGTTGATAAATTTTTCATTACATTTTCAGTTTCATTGGGTAATACCATTTATTTAGAATTTTTATATCTTCCTGATATAGTTTTGGCAATTCAATTGTGTCTAAGAATCTGTTCATCTCTTCTGTGTTTTTCATCTTATTAGAGTATAAGTTTTCATGGCAGGTATTGATCTCCTGGTTTTCTGTGGGATTTGTTGTAATTTCTCACTTTTCATTACTACTTGCTTGAATTTGTGTTCTTTCTTTCCTCTTCTTGATGATATTGGCTAGTGGTTTATCAAATTTATTTATTATTTCAAAGAACCAACTTTTCAATTCATTGATTCTTTGTATTATTTTCTTAGTTTCTATTGCATTAATTTTTGCTCTTATCTTTGTCATTTCCTCCCTTGTACAAGCTTTAGGTTTAATTTGTTTTTCTTTTTTTAGATGTTTGAGATTCTATAGTAGGCTGATTATTTGATCTTTCTTTGTTTCCTTGATGTGTGAGTTTACCCTATAAATTTCCCTCATAAGTTGGCTTTCACTGCATCTCTTGTTTCAGTATGCTGTATCAGCATTATCATTTAATTTTATATAGTGTTTAATTTAGTCTATAACTTTATGTGTTACTGATTTGTTCTTTAGAAAGGTATTAATTTCCATGCATTAACATAGTTTTTGTGATTTCCTTTGTCATTGATTTTCAGTTTCACTGCACTACGTTCAGATAGTGTGCATGGGATGACTTCAGTTGCCCTACACTTACTTAAACAAGTTTTGTCAGCTAACATATTATCTATTTTGGAGAATATCCCATGTGCAGATGAAAAGAATGTGTATTCAGATGTTTTTGTGTGGAGCACTTTGTAGCCATCTACCAATTTCTTTTATGTACAGGCTTGGGTTAATTCTAATATTTCTTTGTTGATATTTTATCTAGTTGATCTATCAATTTTGAGAGAAATGTATTAAGGTTCCTCATTACAGTTGTATTAGTGTTTATTTGGTTTCTCATATCTGTCAATATTTGTTTTTATGTAGCTGGGTAAACCTGTGTTTAGTGCATAAATATTTATGATTGTTATCTCTTTTTCCTGGAGTTTTCCATTAGCAAACATGTAGTGACAACTTTTGCCTTTTTGGATCAGTTTTGGCTTAAAGTTTGCCTTGTATGCAAGTAGAATAACTACCCCTGCTTTTTTCTGGGTTCCTGTGGCATGGGAGATATTATTCATTCTTTGATTTTTAGTCTGTAATTTCTTTCTAGGTTAAATGTATTATTAAATGCACAGTAGTTTTAGATCTTGCTTCTTGGTCCATCATGTCAGTTTGTTTCTTTTGATTGGTGAATTGATACAATTTGCATTGATGTTTGTAACTGATTTGTCTTTTCTTTTTCTTGGGTTTCCTTGTTGTTTTTTCCCTGTATTTCTGCTCTGTTAATCACTGCCCTGTGTGGTGACTTCTTTCTATTGTTGTTTCTGTGTTTCTGGTCTTCTTTATCTGTTTCTTTCAGAGAATTCTGTAGAGCTAGTGGTCATAAATTTTTTCATGTGTTCTGGGTCATGGAAGTATTGTATTTATCTACCAATTTTGAAAGATAATTTTTCAGGATACATTGATCTTGGTTAAAGATTGTTTTTCTTTACAGTTTAAAATAGTTCACTCCTAGCTCTCCTTGATTTAAAGGTACGTATGATGATCTTTCCTTTATAAATGATCTGTTTCTTTTCTCTGGCTGTTTTTAACATTCTGTTCTTGTGCTGAATTTCTGAAATCTTGATTATCATGTGTTTTGGTGTAGATTTATTTTGGTCACAGCTATTTGGAGTTGTATATACTTCACTTGTTTGTATGTCATATTCCTTATCCATGTTTGTGACACTTTCTTCCATAATTTCTGTGAAGTCTTTTAATATTTTTATGCTGTCTCCAGCTTTCTCACTGATGCCAATCAATCTTATTGACTTCTTTGCTTCATGATGCAGCTGTCAGATTGATTTTCATGTTCTCTTGGATTTTAAGATATCTTTCTTTTCCTGGTCACTAGTCATGTTCATATCTTTTACATTTGATATTCTATCCTTGCCTTCATTCAATCTGCTGCATATATTTTTCGATGGAGTTTATAATCTCCTATATCTCTGTTTGGATCTACTTCATTGATTCTATTTCTTGTATATGTCTGGCATTCATGATTTACATAGTTTTCCTGAGCTCCTCTATTTGCTTCTCTATGTCTGATTTAATATTTTTTATTTCAATAATCATTTCTTTTTGCACTTTGGAGATTACTTTTTCTATGGCCTCTTGCATTTCTTTTTTCACTTCTGCTGGTATCACTTCAGAGAGTTCCATTTTTTGGCTGTTGATTTCCTCTATGCTTTTGTGTTCTGGCTTTGTACTGGGTGGGTTGGTCATTGGGGATTGCATTTTGCTTCTTTCTCTTGTCATTTTGTATTATTTGTTGCATTTTGTTTTCTGTGTCGATGCTTTTATATTTTTAATGTTAGGCAGCCTCATCACTGATCTAGAGACTTTCTTAGGAAGTGTCTCTCCATCTGTATGTCTCCTCTCAAACACATCACCATCCCATGGCAATGGAGGAAGCACAGGGCATGGATTTACACTGTGCGCACTGGTACTGCCATCCCAGGGAACAGCCAACATATTGTGTTTATTTTAGATCAAGAATTTAGAAAGGATTCAGAAAGAGGAATAATTGGTGTATTAATTTAGTAAGATTATTTGAGTAACTGAGGAGATTCCCTACTCTCATTATGGTAAAAATATACTTACACTGATATTTAATAACAGTTGTGCTGCTATGAACATTAGAATCCTAGCCTTTTCAGGCCTTCATTATTCCTCATGTTCCCCAAAATGTTTTTCAACATCTTATAAGAAAACAAAAACTTCTCCTGTACAAGTGTTCCCTCCAGTTTCCGTGCAGTTTTTCTCTGCTTTTGGAGATACAAAATGATTTATCCTGTTGTTACAGTAAGAAATCTTTATCCTTTTGTTACAGCAAGAGATCTTTGTGTCACCATGTGTAACACTTTTCTGGACACAGTAATGGTGTCCAAAGGTGTGTGTGCATGGTTAATTATTTAGTTACACCACAGATTTAACCTAAGCTTTTTTTCTGTGTCCTGGAATACTATACTGCACCATTCTTTATCATTCTCCTGAGACTCCCCTGGCTTGCATAAGTTTTCCTGCATGGACACATTGGCTAAGGAGTGGCTTCTCTCCACCTACTGCAGCTGGATGAAATTATCTGTTTCTTCTATATCATTACCAGCAGCAGCAGCAGCAGCATCTCCTGCCTTTCCACTCTTACCTCAGTCTTAAAATTCCTTGGGTCTAGTGGGAGGAAGAAAACTCCTGCATGCAACCTATCACTTCAATGGCCATCTATCATGGGACTCCTCAGTTAACCAGGATCTAGTTCCCTGTATTTTCCCAGCACTACTCTCTCATTACAGTGTTGAATCCACTGACAACTTTAGAAATTAAGACCTTGTCTTAGCCAGTTTTTCTGCCACTGAAACAAAACATCTGATACCCTCATTCTAATGGATAGGTTTAATTTGGCTAATAATTTCAGTGTAGGCCAGGGATGTAGCTTAGTGGCATAAATACCTATGTAGTAAGTGCAAGCTTGTGAGTTTGATCCCCAGTACAAAAAAAGTACAACCAAGCAAAGAAACAAAAAGTTTCAGTTTAGTCCATTCAAAGGCATTGTTTTTATTCTCAATTCATTTCTCAAGAATAACCTCCCTGTTTCACTGTGATATACCTTTGATCTACTATGGTGGTATCACACATTTGACAGTAGAGTTTGTAAAGTCATAGTTGATGAAATTTTAAAAGCACTGATGTTTAATTATTAAAAAACCATTTTTCTCCTTAAACAGAGAGAAAACTATATGATAAATGTTGAACTTTTTTTAACAATTATTAATCTGTCATTTTTCTAGAGGTGAAGATAAAACTCAGCAGTAAAATCCTTACTTTCTCTAAATTTCCTAGCTTTTTAAAGCAGTATTAATAGAAAAAAAAGTGTTTCTGAAAACTATATCTGGACTTGTTAATGATCAACATTAAGCATTGCTTTTATCATTTCCTTTTCAAAATGAAAATTTAGAATTTCCAGTGTGCTTGTACTCAGCGAGCACTTTTGACCATTGCTCCCAGTGGTTAAGACCTTGACAAGCTTTCTGAACCACCAGAAGAGGCACAGGAGGTCCTGCAGCCTGAATGGGCCATGCCTAGCCACCTTCATTGAGCTGCAGAAGCTGAGGGTGCACAAGGTGATGTCCAGTGTGCTTGCACTCAAGGAGAGCTTTGGACCATTTCTCCCAGCAGTTAGGACCCCTCTCAATGCCCTAGACCAACAGAGGAAGCACAGGAGGTCCCACAGGCCTGACTAGGTCATTCCTAGTCACCTCTATTGAGCCCCAGGAGCTAAGGGCACACGAGGTGATTTCCAGCACATGTGCACTTGGGGAGAGCTTTGGACCATTGGTCCCAGCAGTTAGGACCCTGCCCAGCATCCTAGACCACCAGAGGATGCACAAGAGGTCCCCATGGGCCTGACTGGGCCACACCCATTGAACTCCAATTAGTCCCAGGAGCCGAGTGTGCTTGAAGTGATTTCCAGCATGCTTACATTTGGAGAGAGATTTGGACCATTGCTCCCAGAAGTTAGGATCTCACCCAGTGTCCTAGATCACCAGAGGAGGCATAGGAGGTACCTCAAGCCTGACTGGACAATGCCCAGAGACCTCCATGCAGTCCCAGGAGCCGAGGGTGAGCAAGGTGATTTCCAGCACTCCCAGGGGAAGATTTGGAACATTGATTGAAACCTAGAAATATAGGAAATGGAAAAACAAAAAAGCAAAGTGCAATCTCAATTTCTAGCCCATACAAGCAAGCTTAGGAGACATGTATGTAGAAAAAAATATAAGCCATACACCTGAAATGCCTGAAATGATAAGAACTGAAATAAAGAAACAACTCTGGGAAGCTATAAAAGAACTCAAATCAGAAATAATCTCCCAGGTAAAAGAAGAAATGATGAATGTAATGGAAGAAATGCTGAACACATCTATGGAAGACATAAATTAAAAACTAAAGGAACAATGAAAAAAGATGGAAACCCTGAATGAAAAATATAAGAAACAAACAGAATGCATGAAGTAGATTCAAAGAGACATACAGGAAATCAAAAGTTTCATTGAAAGTTGGTAAAACCATCTAAAGAAAAGTGAAGATATAATTTCAGACCTTGAAGACAAGATTACAGTTAGTGAACAGAAAAGGAAAGAATTTTTAAAAATAACAAAGAATCAGAAAACAATAATTCAACAGCATCAAGATGATGCAAAGAAAAATAACACAACATTAATAAGGATAAGTGAAAAATAAGGGCACAATACAAATGATATCATGAGCCTATTTACAGAAGTCATAGCTGAAAACCTCCCAAACATGAGAATGAAAACTGACATATAGATTAGTGAATCATATAGAACTCCAAATAGCCATAAGCAAAATAAAACTACACCTAGACATATAATAATCACCATCCTGGAAATCCAACATAAGAACAGAATACCTAAAGCTGTTAGAGAGAAGAGACAAATCACCTATAAAGGCAAAAATATCAGAATCACAACAGACTTCTCAACACAAACAATGAAGTCAAGAAGAGCATGAAGTATTTCAGATCCTAAACGAAAACCACTTAAAACCCAGACTGATGTATCCGGCAAAACTGTCCTTCAAAATGGATGGAGAAATAAGATACTTCCATGACAAAGAACAGCTGAAAAACTTCATGATCACCAAACCAGCCCTACAAAGAATACTGAAATACTAGATACACATAGGAAAAAAAAAACAATAGGCAAGGAAGACAATTAAAGAGAGTGGAAAGGTAAAGAAACAACAATAGAAAAATAACATATCAACAATAAACCAATATATAACAGTTATAACCATTAATGTAAATGGCCTCAATTCACCAGTTAAAAGAAACAAACTGGCACAATGGATCAAGAAACAACCTCCAACCATATGCTGTCTACAAGAAACACATCTAACCCAAAAGGAAACTCATAGGCTGAAAGTCAAAGGATAGAAAACAATACTTCATGCAACAGAATCCCCCCTAAAAGCAAGGGTAGCTATTCTGTTTGCAAATAATATGAACATCACACCAAGAATGGTCAAAAGAGATAAAGAAGGTCACTATATATGAGACGGGAAAACTTCAAGAGGAAGAGATAACAATCTTAAATATATATGCACCAAATTCCAGAGCACCCAACTATACAAAACAAGTATTAACAGAAATGAAAAATCAAATAAGCAGTAACACAGTTATAACAGGAGACCTTAACATGCCACTGACACAAAGGGACAGATCAACCAGACAGAAAATCAGCAAAGAAATAACAGAACTGAATCACAATTGAGAACAAATGGACTTGATAGATGTGTACAGAGTGTTCCACCCAACTACATCAGAATATAAATTTTTTGCAACAGTATATGGGACATTCAAAAAAAGACCATATAATAGCCCACAAAACATACTTAAGTAAATGAAAAATAATTGAAATTATCTCAGGTATATTATCAGATCATAACACTATGAAAATAGAAATTAATGAAAAACGAAACTGCAAAAAATCCACAAACACATGGAAATTGAATAATACACTCCTAAGTAATCAGAGAGTCACAGTGGAAATTAAAGAAGAAATTAAACAATAGCTACAAGCAAACAAAAATACAGATATAACTTACTGGAATCTGTGGGATGCAGTGAAAGCAGTCCTCAAAGGAAAATTTATTGCATTGAGTTCCCACATCAGGAAGACAGAACGAACACCAATAAACAACCTGATGCTACACCTCAAATGTCTAGAAAAGAAGAGTAAGTCAATCCCAAAGCAAAAGAAGGGAAGAAATGATAAAGATCAGAGCAGAAATTAATGCAATAGAGATTAAGAAATCAATACAAAGAATCAATGAATCAAAGAGTTGCTTCTTTAAAGGAACAAACAACACTGATAAGCCCCTAGCCAACCTTATTTTTAAAAGAAAAGAAAAAACTCAAATTCATGCAATAAGAAATGAAAAAGATGAAAGCACTACAGACTCTGGAAATACAGAAGATCATCAACATCTATTTTGAAAACCTCTTTTCTCATAGGTTCAATAACATAGAAGAAATGGACAGATTCTTAGAAATGTATAAACTACCAAAGCTGGGTCAAGAAGCTGTAAAACTGCTGAATAACCCAATTTCTATTAATGCAATTGAAAATGTAATTTAATCCCTACCAACAAAGAAAATCCCAGGTCCAGATGGATTCACTTCAGAATTCTACAAGAAATTCAAAGAAGATTTAATGCTGACACTCCTCAAATTCTTCAATGAAATTGAAAGGGAAGCAATACTTCATAAATTGTTCCTGGAAGCAAATATTGCTCTAGTACCAAAACCTGAGAAAGACCCAACTAAAAAAGAGAACTACAGGATAATCTCCCTAATGAACATAGATGCAAAATTTCTCAGTAAAATATTGTCAAACAGAGTGCAGCAAATCAAGAAAATTATACACCACGACCAAGTGGGATTCATCCCAGGAATGGAAGGATGATTCAACAAATGTAAATCACTAAATATATTCCACCATGTCAATAGAACCAAAAATAAGAATCACATGATCATTTCTATAGATGTATAGAAAGCTTCTGATAAGGTCCAACACTTATTCATGATAAGAACCTTACAGAGAATTGGAATAAATGGTCTTTACCTCAATATGATAAAGGTCATTATGACAAACCAACAGCCAACATCATATTGAATGACCAAAAACAGAAAGCCTTTACCCTAAAATCAGACACAAGACCAGGATGTCCATTATCACTACTCCTATTCAATATAGTGCAGAAATACTAGCCAGAGCAATTAGACAAGAGAAATAAATAAAAAGACTAAGGATAGGAAAGAAGTTAAATTATTGTCATTTGCAGATGACAGGATACTCTATATAAAAGACCCCCAAAACTCCATTGAAAGACTCCTATATATAAAATAAATAAATTCAGTAATAGCTGGATACAAAGTCAATACTCAAAAAACAATAGCATTCCTATACACTAACAACAAAATCACTAAGAGGGAAAAATAGAAACCACACCCTTCTCACTAGCATCCAAAAAAATGAAATACTTAGGAATCAAGCTCATGAAAGAAGTAAAAGATCTATTGAGGGGAAATTATAATACCCTGAAAAAGGAAATCAAAAAGGACCTTAGAAAATAGAAAGAAATCTCTTGATCATGGATAAGAAGAATAAATATTGTGAAAATGGCCATTCTCCCAAAATTATCATACAGATTTAGTGCAATCCCCATCAAAATGCCACTAGCATTCCTCATAGATTTAGAGAAATCATTCCTAAAATTCATCTGGAATCGGAAGAGACCTAGAATGGCAAGGGCAATTCTAAGCAACAAAGTCAATGCACGATACCTGAATTGAAGTTATACTCTAGAGCCAATGTAATAAAATCAACATGGTACTGGATTAAAAACAGATCTGAAGATCAATGGAATAGATTAGAAGATACAGCTACAACTACAAACACACTCTTCCATCTTATCTTTGGTAAAGGGGCCAAACGTGTTCACTGGAAGAAAGATAGGCTGTTCAATAAATGGTGCTGGAAAAATTGGCTATATATATGCTGATAATTAAAACAAGACCCATGCCTATCACCATGTACTAAACCTAAATCTAATTTCAACAGAAACACCAAATTTGTTGGAAGACAAAGTAGGTAAAAATCTTGAAGACGTAGGAGTAGGTAAAGAATTCATGAACAAGAATCAAACCACACAGGAAATACTTTCCAGAATCAATAACTGGGACCACATCTTACTAAAGAGTTTCTGCATATTGAAAGAGATTTCTAGCAGAGTGAAAATAAAACCCAAAAACTGAGAAAAAAAATTTAGTGAACTATCCCTCAGACAAAGGACTTCTGTCTAGAACTTATAAAGAATTTTTTAAAAAATCAGACCTCCAAAATTCAAGGACCCAATCCAAAACTGGGCATCTGACATGAATACACAAGTCTCAGATAAAGGAATACAACTGGCAAATAAATACATGAAAAAATGTTCATCATCATTAGTTATTAGGGAAACGCAAATTAAAACAACAGTGAGAATCCATCTCACTCTAGAAAGAATGGCCAGGATAAAAAAATTACCAACAATAAATGCTGGAGAGGCTGAGGAAGAAAAGGAACTCGTCTGCATTGTTGGTGGGAGTGTAGACTGGTGCAACCACTGTGGAGATAGTCTGGAGATTCCTCAAAAATCTGGGATTCAAAGTCCCATTTGACCCTGCTATTCCATTTCTAGGCATATTCCCAAAAGAACTGAAAACATCATGCCACAGTGATATGTGTGCACCCATGTTTATAGCAGCACAATTTGTAATAGCCAGATCTTGGAAACAACCTAAGTACCCATCAACTGAGGAATGGATAAAAAAGATGTGGTATTTTTATACACTGGAGTACTACTCAGATATAAAGAATGAACACATTGAGATATGTATAAATAAATGATGCAACTTAAGACCATAATGATAAATGAAATAAATCAAACTCACATGTATAAATAAGGCATAGTCTCCCTAGTGTAAGAAATGGTAAGAATATATAAGATTTTATGGTAATCACTGTTCCCCATTATATTGCTCCAAAGTCTTAAATTTTCATTCCTTGGTTGTAATGATTTTATTGTTTTGTTTGATTTTATTATGTGTGACAGTATGAACAGCTATTTTGAAGAAAACAAGACATTATGGCAGCCATTACTGATTTACTATAATTTTGCTTTGAAGTTCTACAATGCTTTTGTTCTTCTGTTTCTATTGGTTCTATCCTATTGTGTCTTATTGTATTTTAATATGTGTGATAGTATAAACAAGTTTTTTTAAGCAAAATGAGATTTTACAGTAGCCATTTTTCATTTTCTATTATATGGTTTTGAATGTCCTGTAATACTTTCAATCTCTTGAATGGTTTTATAATATTTTGCTGTGTTTGATATTATTGTGTGTAAAGGTATGCTCAACTGTTTCAAAGAAAGGAGATATTATGGTAGCTACTGTTGATATCCAGTTGTGGTTTTTTTTTTTGTGAAGTGTTGTGTTGCTTGAATTGTTCTGTTCTGATTTGCTTTGTTCTGTTCTCGTTTGTTTTATTCTCTTTAAAATGAAAGAAACAAAAAACAAAACTAAAATTTGCTGAGCATCTTCAAGGTACACCATCAGCCACATTGCCAAAAATTCATCTCTAAATACCACCCCCTTTGAACACACTTGTCCTGTCATCATTGGCATAGTCCTACTTACTTGTCCAGCCTTGTCTTGTGAGTGTTTTTCCCACATTTTTCTATTTGGTCAATTATGTTTGTTTAGCTATCCTGAATTCATTTAAAGCAATTATATTCCACAGATTTATTTGATTGGGGAAAGATTCCAATCAGTAATTTCAGAAATTCTGCAGCCTGGGTAAGAGGAATGCTGATTTAAACTCACTTTGAGCAACTAAGACATTAAGTGAGACCCTGTGTCAATATTTTTAAAGAATTTTTTAAATGTCTAGGAATATATATTTCTGTGAATGAGCGGGATTAAATCCAAAATAGCGGAAAGAAAGAAAGAGAGGGAGAGGGAGGGAGAGAGAGAGAGAGAGAGAGAGAGAGAGAGAGAGATTCTTTAAAAGGAAATGGATTAGAAACAGAAAAGCCAGGGTGATGAGTAAATCTTTGCAAAATATCTGTATGACAAAGGATTTGCTCATAGATCACATAAGAGCTATTATGCTCAAAGCAAGAAGACAAGGCCCCTCTTAAAGAATGCATGAAATATTTGAGCAAACCCTTGACCAAATAATATATGCAAATCATTAATAAATACACTGAAGATGTTATAAAATGTTGCCAATAGTAAGCATCATATCAAAAGCACACACTGATATACCCACACTTTTCTTGCAATGACTGAAATGAATAAAAAATGATACATCAAGTATTGTTGCAATGTAGTGGAAATGAAATGCTCATTATTTCAAATTAAAAGGTATAATGATTCTGAAAACATTTAACAATGTCATATGAAGTTGTAGGAAGATTTCCTATAGATGTCAATGACTCATATTCTAGATGTTTGCCTCAAAAATATAAATATTTTAGAAGAAAATTCTCCATGGCAGATACAAAAATATATGGAAAGAAAGAGAGTAGAAAAAGTAATATACGCAGTGATATGGGGAACCTTTATTGAACCTGTGTTTTTGAAAAATAACTTTTCTCTGCAATAGATTCACTGCAATTGATTTGCTATAGAACATTTAATTTTAAACAGAGGAAGACAAAGAAATAATAGAAAAACCTTAACATAAGAGAGAGATTTATAGTATTACAGGATTGGGAATCTTTTTGACTCTCATACCTAACATAAGCATAACTATCTCTGAACCATCTATTTTTGAACCAATACTTTAAAATATTCAGCCACCTTCATTTTGATTATTCCTAAGAAAAAGAATTTCTGTTGAGTACAGTGTGTAAGCTTTGTTTAAAACAGTCTCCAGACCCACTTAGCATAGGTCTGGCATTTTCAAGTAGGTTTCAGAATGGTCAAAATTTCATGTATATAAGTAACACTTCTGTTACTTTAATATCATTTAAGCATATGTATGATATACCCAGATGCTCAGATATCAATAAGCACCATTATTAAATACAAACTTACCACTGCTTTCTCACCCTTAATGTAAATGTTTCCATATAATGGAATAATTTTCTGATGTGCCAATTAAAATAAAGTTGAATTACAATTTAATTCATTTTCTAGATAGCTATTATATAAATCAGTTCTGGGGAAACTTTAAAAGAATCATCCAGCTTATATATAAACTATGAGAAGGAAGAGGAAGATATTTTTGAGATATGAAGGTTCTGAGATTCAGGCAGATTTCTTTGCTGGTCTGGAGATGGACCTCAGTTGTCAAACAGTTGCTTAGTAAGTGCAAGACCCTGGGTTTGAGTCCTAGCACTGCAAAATAAAAAAGTAGATATTTTAAAGTTATATAAACATATAAAATACATAATGAAATACATAAAGATACCTCATTATTAATAGATCAAGCACTGAAAAATGACTATTTTATCATGTAATTATGTATAAGTATCACAAATATTTTGAGTCAGTGAGTAAGTGAATCTCATTCAAACTACAAAACCAACAACAAACCCATCTGCTCCAGGTTAGACCTATTTAGCACCTTCTGCTCCTACAACTCATCAAAGGGTTACTAACCACTCTTTGAAAGCAAATGTCTACTTGGCACTCTGCCTCTAGTGTACACAAAATGTTCATTGTAAAACAGAAAAATATATATATATCCAGAAGCAGGGAAATAAATTATCCAATAAAGACAAAAAATCAGTTCTCTAAAAAAACACAAAAATTCAGCTAATGAAAATATCAAATAAGAAGACATGTAAATAATAAATGTGCTAAAGTAATAAGGGGGGAAGTAGGTAGCACTTATAAGAAGATAGGAAATTTTAACAGAGAATAATGCAACAAATAATCATCGGCAAATTTTTTGAATATATATATTGAGACACAGCTTCTGTCTGAAGAGAGACAGAAGGGGACATGAGTGGGTTGCCCAGGACTCTGTCTTTCCAGGGACTTTTATAGAGTAAAACCATAGGTTCTGTGGTACCCCAAAAATCAGAGGATGTCCATAAAAAAGAGGGAAAGATATAGCACTTTACTTTAGCTGGCACCAGTGGCACAGACTCACTGGAATCTGCAGAACTGTGCAACCAGGTTACATTTCTAAGGGGTTTATAAAGGAAAAAACCACAAAGCAAAGGTGGGGAGGGGCAAGGGTGAAGGGGTTTTGTTACAGCTCATGGTCATTTACAGGAATTTTACAGAGTTTAAAGGTTACAACTGCACAATAGAGGGGGTTTTAGCTTTGTGGTTTAGTGGTCGGCCAGTTCCTGGAAATTTACAGAGAACAAAGGTAACAGCTTTGCAGAGAGGGGAGTTGCCAAATTCCTGGAATTTTACAGAGAACAAAGGTTGAAATATAGGACAATGGAAATGGCACATACAGAACAGGATGGTGGTGCTTAGGTTAGAGTACAACATTCCCCACTGATTTTTCATCAGTGAGACAAATCATTGGCTCACCATGGGGCTTTTAGACAGTGGTATCTGTTCATAGCCTTGTGTCTTTAAAATTATTAATTTAACAGTTTGAACTTGTTCTTTGACATAGTTTACCAATTTGTTCACAATGCAAGGCCCAGTAGTTACACAGTTACATAGGCCAAGAGGATTAACAAAGGTCCTGTGACAGCCATAATCAAGTTGTCAACCAAGGGAAGAAAGAACTAACTTTCAAATCAATTTTGTTTGGTCTGCCTAGCTTGTTCTCGTTCTTGCAATTGCTTTTTGAGGCTAGCCATATTTTGTCTAATGACCCCTGAATGGTTGGCATATAAACAGTTTTCTCTTAAAGCCAAGCAGAGACTTCTCTCTTTTAGGAATAGGAGATCTAATCCCCATCGGTTTTGTAAAACCATCTCAGTCAGGGAACTTAAGGAATTTTTTAACTTAGAGACAGAGTCACTGAGGGCAGCTAAATCTTGATAGATGAGCACACTCAGGTGCCTATAATTTTGGTCCCCAATTATTAAGCTAGACACCCCTAGACCTATTGACCCCACCACTCCCATCCCCAGCAGTACAGGTATAGGTACAGGGTTTCTCTTAAATTGAAAGAGTTCTCAAAATTAGAGCTAGGGAAAATGTGGCTTTTTTATTTTATACCTTTACTGTACCATCACATTTTGAACAGAAAACAGTATTACAGCAAAGCTTAGTTTTAACTTAACACAAGGATACATATAATGAGTTTAAAACAAAAAATACTTTTGGCCTTAGAGGCCTTTTTTCCTCCTTTTACACAATAAAAATACTGCTTCAGTAACCAGTGTTTGGGAAAGAACATCAGTCTTTAAGAACTGTGAACTGACAGGATTTCAATACAGTAAGTTTTCCAAATTACAACTTGTAGTGCACATGATGGAGGGCAAGGTTTTGGACAAATACAGAGGGTGTCTATTCTAGATAATCTACTTAAAGTAAAAATTCACAGATACCCACCAGCTACTATTTAAGGTTTTAACAGTGTCTTAATCTGAGAAACAAATACTTTATAATTTTTAAGTTTACTGGGATGAGTAATTTAAAGACCAGGTGGCTGATAACACTATATTTAAAACTTACTTTTAACTCAGAAAACAATCTCTGCAGGGAAATCCATGTGATTTACCAAGGATCAGGCCCCACCTATCCAGAGCTGCTGCAGCAGTGAGACCTTTTACCCCAAAAGGGCAGAATTGGGGACTGGATGTGCAGGGGGCCAGATCCAGTGGGATGAAGTCCACCTCCACCAGAAATAGCTTTTTGTGGGCTCACTGTTATAAGCCTCATCCTCTAGGTTTTAATATAATATCTCATTAAAATGTGTCTCTTTCTTAAAATAATGAAGTATGTGCTCACTGGTAACTATCATTGTTGGTAGAACATATTTAGAAGATAGGATAACAAAATCCTCTGAAACAGATATATCCTGTTGACTCATCAAAGTAACAATAATCTTAAGACTATGTTCCTCTCAAAATGGTTCTCACAAATGAAAACATCGGATATTTGTCCATGGACCAGCATTTTTTGCCAAATGAGTCTCTCCAATTTGGAGTGAACATCACTCTTAGTTGTGCTAATGAATTATTGCCTTTATAAAGTTTTGCATCAGTGCTCTCACTGCTATATGTAGTTACAGAGAGCCATGCTATTTGCCTCCTATGGTTTGGTCTGTATCACTGAGGAAGAGGCAACTGATTTTTCCTTGCAGAAAGGACCATGCCTTTGGTCTTAGATGCCTCAGCCAAGTCTTTTATCTCTGGAGTTCCGATCTTAAAAATATTTCTCCTAGGGGAGTGTTTTGGCCACCATCATCAACACCTCTATTTTTCTCTCCTTCCAGAGGGAGGCACTGGCTCTAGGCCCTGTGTCCCATCCTGGGCAGGAGCCTGTGCCCCTGCAGGCACGGGACCCAAGCTGTCCACATCCTCCACCAGCCTGAGGCTCCAGTTAACTGCAGTTCACAGGGCCC
>PVJX010014495.1:0-44735 GCA_004027295.1 Dolichotis patagonum | reverse complement strand
GAACTGAGCCAGAGAGGGACCAGCATTAACCCACGGTGAGTGCTGGGAATAAGACCCTCTCACAGGAAAGGGGTGACAAATTGGACATGTTGGAGTCTGGCAGGATGGGCCCAAGCTGGGAATGGCAGTGACTTCAGTTGATTGCTCCCTTCCCAGAGCAGATTGGTGGGATCTGCTTGGCCTAGGTCACACCCCTGGCCGGGACCCAATAAGTCGTCCCAAACTAATTCCCTGTGCGCATCACGCACTAATGCAGTGAAGGCCCCTGAAGGTTGGCTGGCCTGGAAGGGAGGGGCCAGCATATGCTGCCCCTGCCTGTACCTCAGTGACTGACAGTGGACTGAAGAGGGCAAAAACCCCTAGAAAGCACAATTCAGAGGATCTCTGTCCAACAGGGAAAGGGGCTGAGAACTACACTATACACTTGTATGGAAGAAACCAGAAACATGACAAGAGAAAGAAATAAGAAAAAGTCCCCAGCCCCCAATCGTGAGAATATTGATTCAGGAGACATAAATACAAAACAGATTGAGGGCAGCAAACATGCAACATCAAACACGGCATCAGTGGACATAAAGAGATATCTTTAGGACCTCGTAGATGAGCTCAAAACTAAAATATTAACTCATGTTAATCAAGACATAAGTAGATTAATAAAAGAAATGCTATGTATCTCTCAAGAAACACAGACAGAAGAATGGAGGAACACAAAAGAAGGAGAGAAACATTTGATGAAATATATAAAGAAAACCTAGAATACATGAAGCAGATTCAAAGAGATTATCAGGGAACTAAAGACTCCATAGAAAGTTGGCAAAATTCCTTGAAAGAAACCAAAGATAGACTATCAAAACTTGAAGACAGGTTTGCAATGTGTGACCATGAAAGGAAAGATCTCTTAAAAATAACAAGGAAACAGGCAGTAACAATACAAAGGCTAGAAGACGACAGGAGGATCTATAACCTTAGAATAAAAAATGTGAATGAAGAAGCAGGAGTCAAAACAAAGGAATTACAAAGGCTATTCACAGAAATAATTAAGGAAAACTTCCCAAGCATAACAAAAGGAAATGATACGCAGATGTATGAAGCATATGGAAATCCAGCCATGTATAACCAAAACAGAGCTACACTCAGACACATAATAATCAAGATCCCAAAAATTCAATATAAGAACAGAATATTAAAAGCCATCAGAGAAAAGAAATAGATCACCTATAAAGGAAACCCCATCAAAATCACAGCAGACTTCTCAACACAGACCATCAAATCAAGAAGAGCTTGGAGCGAAGGAATCCAAAAACTGAAATAAAACAACCTCCAGCCCAAATTGATGTACCCTGCAAAACTATCTCTGGAAATTAATGGAGAAACAAGAAGCTTCAATGACAAAGAGGAACTAGGGGAATTTGTGACCACCAATCCAACCCTACTGAAGGACATTCTAGAGAGAGAGAGAGAGAAAAAGAACACGAGGATTTCAGGAACAGTGGCAGAGAGGCCTCAATGAATGGGGCAGACAGTGGAATGAAAGAGGAATGTAGACAACCAATGGCAGAAAAATAGCATTGCAGAAATGAGGCAGAGAACATTAGTTGTAATCTCTAAGATAGATGGCCTTGATATACTAACAAAAAGAAACACAGGCAGAGTAGATCAGGAGATAGGGTCCAATGAGATGCTCTGTATTGAAAACATAATTAACCTAAAAGAGGGTTTATGGACAGAAAGTCCAATATGAGAAAACAATGCTCGGGGTGACAGAGAACCAGAGAGAAATAGTGGCAACTCAACCATCATCTGCAGATAGGTTGAAAAGACATGATACTTTTGTGTAGAGAACTACTCCACTATAACAAAGGAAAACCTTGAGGCTTCTATAGGTAAAGGAATACAACTCAGGATCAAGCCTAGGAGTCAGGAGGTTCACTCTGGTTTGATTATTACCTGGTTTTGAAGTCTTATAATGTCTCCAATGTTTTGCTTTTATTAATATTGTTACACACTGCTGAAACATCATAGTAACCATTGTAGATCACCTTGTATTGTGGTTTTATATGACAGTGTGGTTTGATTGTCTTTCTAGGAATTTGTTTTGTTTTGTCTTGCTTTGTTTTGTTTTTCCCTCTAATACAGAAAGGGTAGATATACATGTAGAGACACATGCATGCATAGAACTTATAAACAGTTTATGAGAACTAATTATATAACGCATGATCAAATGAACAACTACTTTGAAGAAAAAGAGACACTACAGTACCCAGTGCTGATTCAGCAGCAATATGTGAAATCCAGCAATAATGTCGTTCTTTGTTCAGAGTGATTTTAACCTGTTTTGTTTTGTTTAAGTTCAACATACATGGTTACATGGTCCATACAATGTATGGACAGCTACTTTGAAGAGAATGAGAGACACTATGACAGCCATTCCTGCCTTCCTATTGTCTGGTCTTGAAGACCTAAAACACCTTCCTCATCCTGTTCAGATCAGTTCCATACTGTTGTTTCATGTGAATTCTCTGTATGTGAAGGTACGGACAACTATTTGGAAGAAAACAAGAGACAATATGATAGATAGTGAAGATCTCTGATTGTCTTGCTTTGAAATTTATGTCTCTTACATTGCTTTTTGTATTCTGTTTTGTTCTGTTTTGCTGTGTTTAATTTTAACCTCTTTAAAACAACAAAAAAAGAAATCACCAACAAAGTGAAAAGAAAACCCACAGAATGGGAAATAATTTTGGCCAATAATCCCTCAGACAAAGGACTTATTTCCAGAACATATAAAGAACTGAAAAACATCAAACCCCCAAATCCAAAAATGGGCATCAGAGATGAACACACAGTTCCCAGATGAAGATATACAAATGGCAAATAAATATATGAATAAATGTTCACCATCACTGATCATTTGAGAAATGCAAATTAAAACAACATTGAGATATCATCTCACCCAGGAAAGAATGGCTGCCATCAAGAAAACAACAGATAACAAATGTTGTAGAGGCTGCGGGGACATAGAAACACTTTTCCACTGTTGGTGGGAATGCAGACTGGTGCAACCACTGTGGATATCAGTATGGAGATTCTTCAAAAAACTAGGATGGGAAGTTCCATTCAATCCAGCTATTCCCCTCCTGGGTATTTTCCCAGAAAAATTGAAAAGGTCATGTCACAGTGATATATGTGCACCCATGTTCATAGCAGCACAATTTGTGATAGCTAAATCTTGGAAACAACCAAAATGCCCATGAATTACAGAGTGGATGAAAAAAATGTGGTATTTTTATACGATGGAATACTACTCAGCTATAAAAAGGATGATCTTGAGGACTTTATCAGTAAATGGAGGTAATTTGAGAATATCCTCATTAGGGAAATAAACAAGACTCACATTAGTAAATATTACATTGTCTCTCTAGTGTAAAAAATAAGAGCAGACAGAATAATGGTATCTAAAATGTATAATAGATATAAAAGTATAATAGATATAATAGATACTATAAAAGAGAAAGTGCTCTAAAAGATATAATGGTATGTATAGTGTGTAAAATAGATGACCATATCACTGAGTTTTTGTTAGATCATTGAACAGAAGAGTTTGTACTGTCCATGTATGAGTGTCCAGCCACTTTTTATGCTTTGACTCTGTAACTTTAATTACTATTGTTAAGAATATGTAATGTATCAACTAGCGATTTTATGTTGTTAATTTTTTTGAACTCTATATTCCACTTTTCTTCTTGTTTTTTCTATTTTGTCTCTTTAAAATGTTTTTCTTTCTCTCTGAAAATAAAATAAAAAAGAAAAAATCAACAAAAAAATATCAGAAATGAACCAAACCTATGAACAAATGGGCTTAGTAGACATTATGGAGTGTTCCACTCAACAACATCAGAATACACATTTTTTTCAGCTGCAGATGAGACATTCTCTAAAATAGAACATATACTAGCCCATAGACTATGCCTAAGTAAATGAAAAGAAATTGAAATTATCCCATGAATATTACCAGACAGTGCAATGAAATTGGTGATTAATGGCAAAAGAAACTGCATAAACTCCATAAACATATGGAAGTTAAATAACACTCTCTTGAACAACCAATGGATAACAGAGAAAATTGAAAAAGAAATTAAACAATATTTAAAATAAAATGAAAATGTAATTACAACATACTGGAACCTGTGGCATGCAAGAAGGACAGTTCTGGGGGAAATGTATAGTGGTGAATTCTCGTGTCTATAAAAGAGAAAGAGTACAAATAGATGGCCTAACGCTGCATGTTAAACTTCTAGAAAAAGAAGGATAAGTCACTCCCAAAGCCCATACATGGGAGAAACTTGTAAAGATCAGGGCAGAAATTAATGCAGTTGAGATTAAGTAAACAATACAAAGAATTCATGAATCAAACAGTTGGTTCTTTAAAAGAATAAATAAAATTGATAAATCCCTTATCAAAAAAATGGAAAGAAAACACTCAAATTCATGCAATGAGGAATGAAAAGGATTAAATCACTGTATATCTTGTGGAAATTCATAAGATCATCAATATCTGCTTCAAAAATCTTTATGTCCATATGATGGAAAACACAGAATAAATGAAGATTCCTCAATACATATGAATTAATCAAAGCTGAATCAAGAAAATTTAAAAATTCTAAATAAACCAATATCAGTTAATGAAATTGAAAACATAATTAAAAACTCACTAACTAATGAAAGTCAAGGTCCTGATGCAGTCACAGATGAATTCTACAAGATATTTAGAGAAGATTTAATTCCAATACTCCTCAAACTCTTTAATTAATTTGAAAGTGATATAATTCTCTCCAACTCACTTCTGGAGGCAAATGTTACCCTGATGCCAAAACCAGAGAAAGACCCAACAATAAAAGAGACCAATGGCCAATCTTACTAGAAAACATAGATGCAAAAATCCTCAAATCGAATACTAGCAAATCGAATGCAGCAAATCATCAAAAAGATTACACACCATGACTAAGTAGGATTCATCCCATGAATGCAGGAATACTTCAACATATGCAAATCCATAAATGTCACACCAACAGGTCAAAGGCCAAAGTACCATGATTGTCTCAACAGATGCAGAAAAAGCCTTTGACAAAAGCCAACACTCATTCATGACAAAAACTCTACAGAAAATTGGAATAGATGGTATTTACCTCAATCTGATAAAAGCATCTATGACAAAACAACAGCCAATATCACACTAAATGTACAAAAATTGAAAGTTTTCACTCTAAAATCAGGAACAGGATAATGGTGTCCACTATCACTAGTCCTATTCAATATAATTCTGGTGACGTAAGACAGAGCAATTAGACAAGAGGGAGAAGGAATAAGGAATTGGAAAAGAAGAAGTTAAATTTTAATTATTTGCAGATGACTTGATACTCTACATAGAAGACCACAAAAACTCCACTAAAGACTTCTAGATTTAACAAGCAAATTCAGTAGCATGGTTGGGTAGAAAATCAATACTCAAAAATCAATAACATTCCTGTACACAAATAACAAACTCACTGAGAGAGAAATTAGGGAAAAAATCCCCTTCACAAAGGCATCCAAATAGTGACATACATAGGAATCAATCTAATAAAGGAAGTAAAAGATCTGTCCATTGAATATTACAGTCCTCTGAAAAAGATCAATGAGGATATCAGAATATGCAAAGGTATCTGTTGCTTATGGATAGGAAGAACCAACATAGTGAAAATGGCCATATTCCCAAAACATTTATAAAGGTTTATTGCAATCCTGGTTAAAATATTAGCATACCTGACAGACCTAGAAAAAAATTTTTTTAAATTCATTTGAAAACAGAAGTGACCTATAATAGCAAAGTAAATCCTGGGCCACAAAGGCAAGGCAAGAGATATCACAACCCTTTACTTTAAATTATACTAAAGAACTACTGTGATAGAATCAACCAGGCAAAATAAAAATAACAATTAAGGAAAACAGGCCTGAGAAACAGCAGAACAGATTAGAAGATGGAGACACAACTACAAACACACTCAACCACCTTATCCTTGACAAAGGTGCCAAACATGTTCCTTGGAAGAAAGATAGCCTCTTTAATAAATAGTGCTGGAAAAACTGGCTTTCCACATGCCAAAGACTAAAATTAGACCTATTAGACCGATGTCTGTCACTGTGCACTAAAGTCAAAATAGATCAAATATCTAAATATTTAAAAAGAAATACTAAATCTACTGAAAGGAAAAGTAGGTAGAAATCTTGAGGACATAAGTGTAGGCAGAGAGTTTATGGAAAAAACCCAAACTTCATGGAAAGTACTTCAAAGAATTAATAACTGGGATCTCATCTTATTAAAAAATTTTGCACTTTAAAAAGTCACCAAAAGAGTGAAAAGAAAACTTACAGAGTGGGAAAAAACTTAGCCAACTCTCCCTTAGACAAAGGACTTCTATCTAGAACATATAAAGAATTGAAAGAAATCAGGTCCCGCAAGTTTAAAAAAAAACTCAATCCAAAACTGAGCATCTGAAATGATTATGAACTTCTAGATTATGAAATACAAGTGGCAAATAAATATATGAAAAAATGTTCAACATCATTGGTCATTCAATAAATACAAATTAGGACATTACTGAGATTCCATTTCACCCCAGAAAAAAATGTCTGTCATCAAGAAATTAACCAATAACAAATTCTGGAAGGGCTGTGGGAAAAAGGAACCCTCCTGGCTTTTGGTGTAGACTGGTGTAACCACTGTGGAAATCAGTATGGAGTTTCCTCAAAAAGCTAGGATGGCAGGTCCCATTTGATCTAGATATTTTTCTAGGTATAAAGTTAAAAACATACCATAGTGACATATGTGCACCCATGTTTATAGTAGCACAGTTTGTAGTTGCTAAATCTTGTAAACAATCTAAATGCCCATCACCTGAGGAGTGCATAAAAAGGATGTGGTACTTTTACCCAGTGGAGTACTACTCAGTCTTGAAGGATGGACTTGAGAATTTTATACATGAATGGATGCAACTTGAGAACATACTCATAAGTGAAATAAATCAGACTTGCATGTATAACCATCATAGTGTCTTCCTAGTGTAAGAAACTGAAAATGTAAATAAAATCCAAAATGTACAATAAATATTGTGAAAGGAGAAGAAACTAGACCAAAGGGAAGGACAACTGAAATAGGGATCAATCTAATAAAGGAAGCAAAAGATCTGTCCATTGAAAATTACAGTCCTCTGGAAAAGATCAAAGAGGATATCAGAATACGCAAAGGTATCTGTTGGGGAAAGGAGAATAGAAAGAAGGGAAAAGAAAAAAATATATATATATGCAAGATAGCTAAGAAAATTATACTATTAATTTCTATTGGTTCATTGCAAATAATGTTTTGTGCTTATATTGTTTGATCAATTTGTCATGTATATATCTTGTAATCTGTGCAACAGCACAGTATATTAATCATTGATACTCTCCTGTTTGCTTGTTTTGAAATTCTGTGACATTGTTTTTAATTTTTGTTCTCTTTACTTACGTTTTTGTTTTTTAATTAATTAATTTTTACTTTAAAGAGAAAAAACAGAAAAAAAAATGCAAACAATTAAAAAACAACAACAAAAGCAAAACGACAACAACAAAATACAGTGGCAACATAGCTTTTCAAAACAAGACGATAGGAATTTGACCTTGGTCGTTATATTGCGTATTGTTTTTTCTCTTTGGATAAAAATAAAGACCTTGACAGCTGAGTATCTAATGAACGTACTAGAATCTTCAGCACCTTGTGATTTGCTACCACTTTGGCCACCAACTCTGTGCACCAGGGAAGCAGCTATTTAAAGTAGTGTCAAAGGACCTGCAGTGGTGCGGGGTTCGCATGTGAAATGATACTATCTTGACTTGATGCTAGATGTGCTGAGAAAGAGTAAATAACTGGTTCAAAATAATAAATCTGGAAATGAAAACAACATGTGATAAATGCAAATGTATTAATAAAGACGCAAAAAAGCCGTATCATCGTAGCACCACAAGATATATTTAAAAAGAAAAATAAAAACCCAACTTACAAACAAGTTAGAAATGTCACCATGCAAACTTCACATTTTGTTTAATAAAAATTATCTTCTCACTTTTATTTTCATTTTCAAATTTTGTCATTTGAGAAGTGATTTCTGTCTTTGCAAATCACACAGAGATAGATCTTTTGCGAGTGGAAAGGACTCCAAAAGATGAAGCAATGGAGAAGAAAAGGAAGGGAAAGACATGAAGAAAAGTATTAAGATGTGTTATGTATGTGTCCCAACTTCCCACAATGAATGTGGACATTATGTACCACAGACATATAGTAACAAAAATAAAATTTTAAAAAACCATATTTTGAATGTGAACATGTTGAACTCGTGCTCCTATTTCCAAATTTGTTTTAATTAGTGTCGTATGTTTCTGTTATGAACCTGAAATTACTCATGTGGCTAAAATAATATCACAGCAGCTGAGGGTCTCTACAGAAGTGAAATTAAAACAAATAACATCAGATCCACCTACATTTCATAGGGAATGTTTGTAGAGAGTTGGTGATGCGAGGATTTGTAGGCATCCTGTAAATTGTCAGATATTTATAAAGCAGCAAAAAATGTTTACAAATATTCTTCTGGCTTTGAAAATATTTCTGGGTTCTTTCCGGTTTCTCCAAGCTTCTAGGAGCTTCTCAAGAGCCTGTGGTTGTTGGTATTTGGTCTGCAGCACAGATGCCAAACGCAATAATTGCTGCTTAGACTGATCATTATTATCTACCAGCGACGGTGCCCAAAGACTTCCTCCCAAAAGCCATGAAAGTAATACCCCTGTGTGAAACAGATGAAAAATTGAAATTAGAAACATTTGGCAATTTGCACAGAGCAGAAAATGGAAATTATCTGAATTCAGAACTCCAATTCAGGCTAACTAACCAGACAGAAAACATGAAAACCTGAAACAGAAAAAGAAAATATTACTTCATCCATCTCCATATGACAGTCATTATTCTTTTTTAATACACGTATTACATTTCACAAGTACAACTTGTTGTCCATTTGGACCACTTTGATTCTCTAAGAACACTGTGGGTTAGTTTTGTAGGTAAAGCATCACCAAGTATAATATATTTCAATTTTCATGTTGGGAAACTTCCTTTCTTGAGTAACAGACAACATGGGGAGATAATTTCTAAAATAGAAACAAAGGGCACTCCAGAAGCAATGAGACTAACAACCATCTTTATGCTATGGCAGCTGGAAATTACTGAAAAGAACAGTAGGCTTGCAGAATCAGAGAAGTGGTGGGGACAAAGTGTGTATCAGGAAAAGTCCTGCAAGATTGTACTTAGGGTCAGTTTGGGCACAGAGAAGGACAAATAATGACAGAGATAAGGAGTAAATAGATAATGCAAATGCCTT
This sequence comes from Dolichotis patagonum, assembly GCA_004027295.1. NCBI lineage: Eukaryota > Metazoa > Chordata > Mammalia > Rodentia > Caviidae > Dolichotis > Dolichotis patagonum. The sequence goes on along the minus strand of PVJX010014495.1, from coordinate 35,292 downwards.
TTGGCAGAATAAATGTTTATAAAAGTAATTTCATGATGGAAAGCCTTCAGAATAATGCTGATAAAACCATAGAGTAGGTTCAACAGAAACTTGAGATATGAAAAATTTGAAGTTCAATCCTACAGCAAGCTCTTTAGTAACTTTCAATATATTAAAAGAAACTGACTTATTTGGAGAATGAATGTCTAAAATATAAACAAAAGAATTAGTGCTCTGTGTTCTCCATTTCTATAGTGAATTAGTATTTTGACTATCGTTATTTGGGTAGCACTGGACAGCTAAATATCTACGACCATTAAAAATTGTAATTATACTAGGCGTGATGGTGCACTCCTGTAATCCCAGCACTTGGGAGGCTGAGGCAGGAGGATCGCTGCAAGTTCAAAACCAGCCTGGGCTACAAAGTGAACTCAAAGCCAGCCTGAACTACATAGCGAGACCTGGTCTCAAAAAGACAAACAAACATAAAAACAAACAAACCACTTATTGGACTTTGCATTATAGGATACCATTATTAGTTTAACCTACTTTTTTGTTGAAGAAGAAATAGCCATCTTCTCTTTAAAATACCTTACTTGCTAGAAACCTTATGTGTGAATTTCTCTTTATTTGGTCAAGAGATCATGCCTATATCTTGTACTCTGAGTAACTACTATGAAAACAATAATACATAATATATTAATTATTGTAACTACTACTAATCAGTTTTGAAACTCCATTATATTGATATTTTTATTTTTTCCTTCAAAATTTTCTCTTTAAAAACATATAAATTAAATTTATTTATAACTGATAAGTAATAACAAAAATTATGCACATTTGTGGAGTACCATGTGATGCTTTGACATACGTAATGTTTAAATCAGGTTAAATATATATGTATGGTCACACATTTCTCATCTCTTTCTAGTGAAAACATTTTGAGCCTTTTCTTCTAGTCTTTGAAAATACATGCTGCATAATCATTATCTACAAAAACTCTCTTGAGGAATAACACATCAGAACTTATTCTTATCGTATACTTACAATTTAAATGCAGTTTTGTCTAATTATCTCACCTATGTACAAATCAGTAGTGAAGACACATCAGAATCTTAAGAAATAGAACAAAGTAATTACAGGCGGTGCAGCTCTTTTGCAAACATGTAAGTCTAGATTTGTCTCATAGCTTATGTTGCTGAGAGATTAAGAATGCCAGTTTTCCTTGCTTGGAGTTTTCAGGAGAACCCGGCCTCCCTCCCACTTGAGTCCCAGGCTGCTGCTGCTGCTGAGCGTGATTATGGTCATTATTCTACTCTGGGGCGATGTAGGTAATTCCTTTCGGTTAAATAATTACTGCATTATTATAGAAACATAATGCCTTTCTGCATAACTTTGCTTTTCTCTTTCTCTATGGACTGTACCCCGAATCACCCAATACAAAGATCAAATCTTGGGCATTCAGTGATAGCCCTTCCACATTATTTTTGTTTATAAATGAAACAGAATCATTAAGATTTTAAAATAACTCTCCACAGATACAGTGAAACTTTATATTACTCAATGGCCTTTTAAGCTCTCATAATAACATTTTCCCCTAAAAGGGCAAATCCATAATTCTATCCTATGATTGAATCCCTAAACTTTTCTTGAAGACTCAGTTAATCAAGCAGCTGCGTATGAGTGCAAAGTATAGTAATGATTTCCTACTCAATACAAAACTTGAAAGTTTTCTAATGAAATGAAACTGTAAAACTAACAGCGCAATATTTCTATACATGTTTAGGACTTCAGTTTTTAGCATATTGTCTGTGTTATAATTTGGAAAAAACTTAGACCTCCACAACTGTAGAGCTTTGTCTCTGTATCCAACAGGAGAGAGAGGCAGATGTTTTCCCAAAACTTTTGCCGACTGTCACTTGTCCTGACTTTACTTACTTAACTTTAGTGAATATTATTTCTGGCTAAGGAAATGGCTTCTGCATAATTCCTTCAATAAAATAACATGCTTAGTCTGTGTAATTATATAAATTCTAAAAGATTTATAAAGCCCAGCCTTAGCAATGATACAAAAAAATGAGAAGTCTCACACATCATGCATTCGTTGGTAGAAATATTTTTTAGCTTAATGTTAAAAATGTTTGAAGAACGTATGATTTTTAATGGAGTGGTGTTATCCTACAGAAACATTTGCACCTCTGCATCTAGCTATAAAACATATAAAGAGGATTACTGCAAGTCTGTTTATAACCTGTAAAAAGCTGTAAGATAAAAATTTATCAAAAGAGCAAATATTTGAAAGCTTATCTCATATCTATCCAAGTAAAGCCTGTACCTGAAAAGAAATACTTAAGTACTCTGCAATCATTACAGAATAAAAAGTACACCTATGGATGCTGACCTGAAAATTTTACGAGTGCGTGTTGAATGAATGAAAGCAAGACCTAGAAAACAACGCTCAGTATGACCTCATTGCTTAAAATGGTGCAACTGCATTTATTTCCAAACAGAGAGAATGAAAACCAGCCGAATTACACTATGGAGGAAACACTTATCCTCTCACTTGGGATTAGGAAAATAATTCATTTTTTATCTTATCTACTTTTATATCATCTGATGACACAACTAAAATGTAGCTTTATTCTTCCAATAAAATATAACTATATATATAGATTCCATGTATATTTCTAGTTTCAAATGATAAAGCTTTTAGATGTAGTGAAGTCATAAGATTGATTTTATCCAGATTTGTTGTATAGTTCAAAGTGAGTGAATACAGCTGAGATATTTAAGTTTCCACTTTTATCCACAGTTTTCTTATGTAGAAATTGATCCAATGTTTTAAAATTAGTGAAGTGGCTGTGGAATTAATTAATATCTGGAAATTAATTGATTAATATCTGGAAAATTAATATCTGGAAAAATCAGTTAAAAGATTCAAAAATCAATTATAAGATTAATGAAGTAGTTGTTGTGCTAATTATTATTCAGAAAAATAAGCATAATGTATAACTTTTTTGTTTCCAGGTTGCTATAGGTATTTCAAAATGCAAATTTAAGAGTATGAAAATACATTTTGAATATGTGTCAAAATTGCTATGTTTAGGGTATGATTTTAAGAGATCAAACATTGTAAAATTGTCTTTAATGGAAGATAAGGCAATTATTTAATAAAATAATCAAATGACCATCTTTAGTTTCATCATATAAAATATTTGCATCAAATTCTTTATACACAGGTGTTTTATGATATATTTACTGACATTCTCCAAAGTCAAATATGGTATTAGATACTTTGTAGTCTCTGAATAAGTATTTCTTCATTTACTCTTTAATTTTGACCATCTTCACAAATACTTTGACATTCTTTGTCCCAGCAGAAAAGATATTTTATCAGGAAATAAAATAATATTATGATCAAAATAATGAAATATAATCCTTAGCTAGTGATAAGACATAGGATCATGAAAATAAAGACTTAGAGGACTTTACAATCGCCTAACCATCACTTTCATATTTATGGCTTGGAATTCATTACACATTAAACAAGTAGTGCAGTAGGACATTATATCAGTATCTTATGTTCCTTTTCCCTAAAAATTCTTAAATTTCCATTGACTTCTCATTGTCACCAATAAAGGTCCAATTCCTTGGCCTGTCAGGCAGGGTGGATTTATAACGTGAATCTGTCAGACTCTTCAGCCTCATTTCCTAGCTGCACCATGCCGATTGTCTTCTACTCCCCTGAATTGCTGGATTATTGCTCAAGGCGAGTCACTGCCAAGTTGAGGAACCTGGAAAAAAATTGAGTCCACACTCATGCCACCCATCATTGCTCAACTGACAAATTAGATTAGACAGCACATCTAAACTATTGCCAACAGAAAATCAAGAGAAATGTGAGTTTAATTTTCAGCATGCACATGTGTCTTTTGTCATTTCAAAATTTCATTTCTTTTGGATTTCCTTCCAAAAGTCTTCATCCAACCTGGCCTCACTCATTTCCAAAATGCTTTTCTCTCTTTCTAAAATGCCCTTCATTGACTTCTCTGCATCTCACTGCCCAGGTTACTCTTTGTCTTGCCCTTCGCCTGGCTGACTCTAATTCATTCAGCAAAATACAGATGTTGGCAGCATCTCTGACAGGATGACTTTCCCAGTATCACCTCCCTGGGATGTGTATTCTTTTATCATCCTCCCAGATGTTCACCATGAGTATGTATCTTATATTGTACGGACCTGTTTTTCTGTGATCATTTATTTAGATGTCTGTCTCTTCACAAGTGTGAGCTTGTCTACTGAATGAATATATGCATAAATGAGTGAGAGGAAAATGATACATTTCAATTGCTGTACATTCCAAGTTTCTGGAAAGAATTGTGTCTATCTTTAATCGCACATATGGTGACTGTACAATAAGAGGCTGACCAATGAACTAAACAACCAAATAGCATAAAGTATGTTCTATTTCATCATAGGAGGCTATTAATTTATCCTCTTGAAAGTGCCATTGATGAGGCCAAAGTTGCTAAAAGGAAATGAAGTGAACACTGTTTACCACTAAGTAGCCTATATTTAATGTAAGGCATTTTCAAAGGACAACTAGTCAAAGAGACGTATAGTAGCCCTGTGCTCAGCACTATTTAATTATTTCTGTCTTCATCTGTCACATTAGCATTCTCCTGTCTCATTTGCAGTGCCCCCAAAGCAGTGTAGTTGATGGATTATGGAAAATAAATCTAGTGTGGAAAATACTGATAATTTGCTCTAGGTCAAAAAAATTCAACAATAATTCACAACTACTGTATTGCTAGGTGTAGTGCTTTGGCTTGGAGCTCTGTAAAAGGTGGGAGGGAGACTTGACAAGATTGAGGGCTCTTCAGAGAAATATGTAAATCAAAAATGTACCACTTTTCTAAACCTTTTTAATCCATCAGTTAATCTTAACAATGACCTAGTTCTCAGAACACTGAATATGCTTGGCTACCTAATCACATTATCTCATTTCTCTTGCAGACTTTAGAGTGGGAAAGATACACGGATAAATGAAAACATTGATAAAACACAGCTGCCTGTCTTATTTCCAATTTTCTCAGGAAAACAAGTGATTTATAGCATGATGAGATCAAATCTGCCTCTGTGGCATGCTAATGACCATATTTTAAAACTCAGCGGAACCCGTACAATAACCCAGGCTGACAGCATTAACGTCAGATCTTGAATAAATCTAGTTAACGTGAAAACAGAGGAGAAAGATGATCTCATTTCAGAAACAACAATCAAAATAATATTATTCAGTAAAGAACTGAGATGGAGTGGCTTTAGTCTTGTCATTTTGAGCTTGTCTTTTACTAGCCAACTTTCCCTTATTAAAATACATTAAAAATTCATTGGTGCAAAATACTATGTAGTCAGGAACTTGTGCCCATGTGTCAGGTACAAGTTCCTGACTACATAGTTTGGGCTTTTTCCTCACAGGCAGCTGGTCATGATTGATAGAAAGCATTGGAGTGAGCTGAGGGAGTGGTGCTGTGTATGGGCCACGTCTTTGCACAGATTATGGTAATATCCATTCTAACCTCATGTGTGCATCATGTACCTTAAGAGAAATTTCTGCGCATCCAGCCTTGTTTGATATGCTGATGGGTCTCAAAGCAATAGGCACATAAAAGTTAATTGACTTTCCACAGAAGATACTCAGCTCCTACTGTGGCTCCATAGTATAGCATGAACTGCTTTTTTGAATGATATAGCAGTTCCAGGCTGCAGGTGGCATGGCTTGGTGTGATAACCTTAGAAGTTTATGCTCTTGTTCTCCTACTGACACTTACCAGGGGCTCCACATAGATCACACCACAGGTGATCTATTTTCATACTGCTTCCTGGTGATGTGCCTTGCATAACATACAGGCATGCTTGTGTTGCAGTGGTCTTTCTTCTCTGGTCCCATTTGAAGTCAGTAGTCTTATACGTAACCCAGTAAATGTGTCAGATCACTACTTACAAGTCTCAAATATGGTATCATCCAATGGATGTCACCATCATTATGCAAATGTACAAGGAGGAACCTAGTATCATGTGGATATAACCTCATCTCCCTAAGGATATTTACTGGTTATAAAGAGAAATATAGTACCTATGTAGTGGGCAAATGCATTAAGTATAGCCTTTACCAAGCTATCAAGTTTAATACACTAAAATCATGTACTTCCTGAAATAATGACTAAGGACACACACTTTTGCCATATTCTTGAAAAAACAATTGTTAATCTCAATCCAATCACAAGAAAAGTATCAGACAAATTCAAATATTCTGCAAAGGAACTAGTCAGCATTCATCAAAATTGTCAAAGTGATGAAAAATAAGGAAAGATTGAGGAACTATAACGTATTAGAAGAAACAAAAAAGACACAACAATTAAGTCCATTGTGATATCTTTAATTGGATTCTGAAAGAGTTTCAAGCAAAAAAGAAAGCAGGGGGAAAATTAGTGAAATTCAAGTAAAGTGTATAGGTTACTAAATTTATGCAGGATTTCACCAATTTTTCTCCACCAAGGCTAATTTTTCAATTTTGATAATTTTATTCTGGGTATGCAAGTTAGCATCAGGGGTATTAAATTCATACAGTTTCTCTATTGCCATACACATTATATAAATTTTAAATATTTCAAAGTAAAAAGATAAAAATAAGCAATAATTGTAACCGAATTCAGTTTCTATTTTTATTCAAATTAAGTAAAAGAACCAGGTTCAAATATGGGTTTGGTTCCAGAAACACAATTGAAATATAACATACAAATATGTTGAAATAATAATACTTTAAGTGCAAGAAAGTTGATATAGAGTAGGTTAATACCAGATAAGGAAGAATTTAGGACAAAGAATATTACTAGATACAAAAAGGAATATTTTACAATAACAAGATGATAAATTTCTCAAGAAAGTGATTAAAAACCCTAAGAAAAAAAGACCTTCAAAATAGATCCAGCAAAAATTAAATGAGAATAAAATGTAACACAAGAGTAGAAAAATCATATTTCGAGACTATAGTAATTCAATAATTTTTAGAAAAAAATGGGTACTATGGTTTGAATGCATTCCCCAAAGTTCATGTGTGAGAAATTTCGCTCCCAACCAACAGTTTACCAAGTGGAACCTTTAAGAGATGATTAGGTAACAAGGGCTCCACCTTCATACGGGGGATTACTGTCTCTGTAGGGGTGAGCTGGGCATCATGCCAGTGGGGTCCCCAGGGAGGGGTGAGTTCAGCTCCACTTTCCTCTAAATTGTTCTCTTTACCCTTCTGCTTTCTGCCATAGACTGATGTTCTTACCATCCACAACCATAAAACATTAAATTGTGTTCTTCACAAACTGTCGCTGTCAGGTATTCTGTGCTAGCAGCACAAAACAGGCTAAGGCAGTGTGTAAAACAGCAGTACAAAACAACTCTATTAAATAACAGACTAACTGCCAGTGTTGAATACAGTCTTCGACAGCTGACTAATAAATATTTGTCAGTAGTGAATTAGGAAGAATCATAACATGGAGACCATCTTAAGAGACTAACCTGGTAGACCTGTCGCATCCAGAGAAAGATTTCATATTTACTTTAACAGACAATGAGAAGACACTGGACAATTTTAACATGGAGCTGAATTATTTAAAACAAATGAATTATATAATCTCTATTGAAATATTTTATCTCAAATATTATTAGGAGAGTGGTTAACAAGGCAGGTAAATACGTTTGGGCCATAAATATTCTAAAGAAAAATAAACTGAAAGGTTATAAGCATCAAGTTATTTTTAACGTGGAAAAATAAAATTTACAGAATGAAAGGAGCTTTTTAGATATGCACTAGGCCTGGCTATGCATGAAGAATTTAGAGAGTTTTTAGTATCACTTCTAAAACATCCCTCCCCTCTCCTCCCCTCTGTCTCCTTCCTCCCACTCACAGACAGACAGACGGACAGACACACACACACATACACACACACACACACACACACACAGAGAGAGAGAGAGAGCTGAGTCAGCAAAAACTTTTTCTGGCTCTGAATCTTCTCAGACATTCTTGTAGGATGGATGTGGTTTCTTAATTTTTTTATTCGCTCTTGACCACAATTCCACAGTTGGGTCACTCTATGATTTTACAAATTTTTAGTATCAGAATGGGAAGGTAGAGATAGTATATTTTAAGAATTTTATGTGCTTTGAGGTTTATCTTTTTAAGATCTAAGTATGTCAAGACCACCCGGCAGAGGGTGTCTCATGTTTAGGCCAAGTACGGTTGGAAAACAAGGGCTGTTGGATCATAGAAATTTAACAGTGACAGGTTGAAGAGATTTTTGTCATCTTTCTAGTCTGCCAAATTTAAGGGAGGATGTAGCTCATACAGGACATTACTTCTTCCCTGTAATTGTTTTCATCTCTGTTTAGGTTGTCTTGAGGTTATCCAGAGGGACCCATCTCTGAGTTTCCCTGCCCCATGCCTGAAATCATCTTTTAACCTTTAGATTTCCAGCCTAAAGAAACTGACAAAACACAACCCAGCCTGAACTGAAATGCAAGCGTTGACCCAGTTTTCTGTTCAGTACTGCTTCATGTGAAATGGGAACAGATGGCGATGCTTACTTGTGGAAAAAAGAAGAATCTTTACCACTAAAATGCTTCCCTACGTTCAATAACATATTGCCATCAATAAATGTTTCATTTAGTTCATTTAATTACTCTAGCTGGAATGCTTAGGCCACACAAGTCAAACAAAAAATCGAATAGATGCTATTATTTTGGAAAGAATGTGGAACAATAATGAAAATAGAAACCATTTTGATGAAGAAATATTAGAGACTGAAAGCTTTGTGCCCCAGGTTGGAGGGCAGTGAAAGAGCTGGTCTCAGGGGCAAGTTGGAAAACAAGCTGTGGAATTCATAACACACAACTCTGCGCTCAGCAGCTGACACAGAACAGCCTGGAAGCAAATTCTGGAATGAAGGACACAAGAGTGCCTCAGTGGAGGGACCAAAGGTGGGCAAGTGTTGGCTGACAGCACAGACCCCAGAGCGGGTTATAAAACAGTTTACTGAAAAACAACACCCTAACATGTCAGATTCTCAACTAGAAAAAAGAAAAAAAAAAAAGAAAAAACAACTCAAGAACTGTTGAAAGGCAAAATAAGCATTCTTTTAGAACAAAAGAGTTCCCACAGGTACTGACTAAAGGGAACAGTCAGCTGCTTCTATTTAGTGTCCCTTTTGTGTAAGTTTTCCCTCCAGGGGACTGGAAGGGAGGAGGATTTCAAAAGTTCCATTTCCCTAATACTGGAATAGGAAACTGATTTCTTCTTCCCTTTCTCCCTTTTCCCTTCCTTCTTTTCTTCCCCTCTGCTTTCTTCTCTTCTCTTTGATCTCTATCCCTTCCCTTCCCTTCCCTTCCCTTCCCTTCCCTTCCCTTCCCTTCTCTTCTCTTCCTGTCCTCATTCTACCCCTTTGAGGCTATTCAGTAACTCCCAGAGTAGATAAGTCACAATAAGAAGCAGATTCTCTCCCTGCACCATTGGACATAGTGCACATTAATTCCAGGTGAATTCTGCATTTGTGTCAGTCTGGATCATGGTAGAAACTCAAATATCTGCAGAAAGTCCAAATGAAGAGAATTTATGGGGAAAAAAAATGCTCCCAGAGCTTTGCAGAAATTAGGTCAGGACAGTTGTACCAATCAGGTCTTACTTGTACCGATCAGGTCTTACTTTGCCTTACTACTGGCACTGGTTCACACATTCCCCTAGCATGAACTACTGGCTTTAGTGGGACTGCTGAGGAGGCTCCAGGTGAATTTCCTTACCGAAGAGTCTGACTGTGCAGAAGACATTCTGGTTATACGAAGATCTAGACTTGATTCCTCTAAACCTTCACTGGATGGTAATCCTCACACAGGTCCTGAGAGTGCTTTCTTAGTGTCTATTGTTGTCTGCCAACTTCAATTCTCTTTTTTTTTCTTTTTTTCCTCTCTTCTTTTCTTTTACTTTTCTTTTCTCCCACCTTATTCCCCACCCCCTCCAACTCCAAATTAAACTGGAAACTATATCTCACAAAATACTCTCAGGATTAAATATGAGAAAGAAGATAACAGTAATCAGAATTATTTTTTATTTATCCGATACAATCTCACCTAATTCTACATGGTGATACATTTTTAGATTGATAGTCTAAGTAAGACATTCATGGACCGGGGATATAGCTCAGAAGCATAGCACCTGCCTGGCAAGCACAACGTTGGAAGTTCAATTCCAGGTAGGAAAAAAAAAGACATTTATGATCAAATTCTATTGACTTTAGTGTTTCGGGTAATGTTGCCTTAATTACCTCTTCCTTTCTTCTACTTGTTAAAAAATTTTAAGTTACATGAGAGAAATCATATTCCTGCCCTGAAATCCCCAAAATAAGTATGAATCTTAATCCATAAATACAATTACTAAGCAACAAAATTTCATTTAGTATAATGCAACTTAATTTTTGAATAGAACTCCTATTCGACCATTGAGAGAATGGAAACCTCCTAAGTTCTTAGGATTCATTTCCTGTGTTCCTACTGCAGCTTCGGTTCCATAATCTTACACCAAGGCGGGGGAGATGGAATTGTGGAGAGCACAGGTGTGCAAGGGGGAAGCAATCTGCTTTTCAGTCTGCGGTCCACATTGATTTCCCTGGAATATCCTCATCTCCATCTGCCGATCCCCCTTGGATCCAGGAATTCTCAGCAGTTCCCAGCCGTGATTCAGACGTGGATATTTCTTACCGTACCGCATATGGGGGCCATCTGCTCGAAGTTCCTGCAGTCGTTCTTGGGTCTTGGAGCCTTCCCAGCAGCAGGGTTATATTCTTCTGCCTTAGGACACGTGGAACTCTCTGCTGCATTTACTATTTTTCTCCACCCCATTGCAGAGGTTTCTTTATAAAGATATTTGGGGGAGGGGGATTGTTTCTTGTGTGTGACTTTATTTCAAGATAATCCATCTGTACCTTTAAATTTCTTCTCCCAAGTATTTAGATATTTTTTGTAAACCAAAATCTGGAAAGATAGGGTGAGTTATGGAAACAGAGATATTAAAATGTTTGTCCAGCATGTTTCTGAAGGTCAAGACATCCATTTGTTAAACAGCAATAAAATCGGTAAAGCAGGACTTTGTCATCCAGAAATACGGTTTTTGATGTTGGATGGGCTGTAACCAGCGTTTATTGAACATTCACTATTGTAAGGCATTCTGCATAACATGAAGTTAAAGAAAAGCAAGACTCCTGCCTACAGAAAACTGTAGTTAGTGAAGAAGAAATACTAAAGCACAAATAACAGTAGTGAAAACCCCAAGGTGACTAATGTGCTCACTGGAGTCATAAAGCAAGAGCTTGGGGAGCTCTGAGAAGGTGATTCATTTTAACCAAGGGATTGGAGAGCTGCAGTTGTAGCACTGAGTCATAGCCTCTCTGAAAATGGAATGTTAACAGCTCTCTGGCCACTTCCTCTGCACTCTATGGAACCAAGAATGGCTATGCAGTGAAGTACTCTCTTTGTCAACTCTTGAACAATGCCAATTTGTGTGTTTTGGCAGGTTCAGAACTCAAAGGCAACGTTTCACTGAGCGATTCTTCACACAGATCCTGGCTAACTGCCAGAGGCCCAAGCCCTCTCGTTTCACTACTCCATTCCATCCCACCAGCTACACCCTTCCATGGTTACGATGAACTCTTCTGGAGTTTATGTATTCCATATTCCGCATTTGTCACTCTCTTACCTTCTTGTCTTTGAGGGGTGATGGGAGTTCCATGTAGCTGCCACTTTCCTACCATGGCAACAAAACAGTTGATGCTCACAACTTAAAAGCAAAGAAGTGTATTTTGTCTCATGGTCTCAAAGGGTTCAGTTCATGGCTAGCTGGTTCCAAGGCAGAAATGGCATAGAAAAAGGGAATGGGGAAGAAAATCTCCTCAACTTATGGTACCAGGAAGCATAGGAAGCAGTGAGGAGCTAGAATAATTACACACCATTCCCAATCACATTCCCAATGACTCACCTCTGCCTAGGCAGCACTTTCTCATAACACCTTCAGCTATGAACTCATCAATAGATTTGTCGACTCGTAAGTCTAATGCGCGCACGATTCAAACATATTCCAAAAGCTCCACTTCAGAACACGTGAGACTTGGGGGACATTTTAGAGCTAAACCATACAAGATGTGTTTTGTTTCTACTTTATGTCTGCTTTCATTAGTTTTTGTTTTTATTTTCACCCCTGCAAGACTGGTTTCATATTCTGAGCCACACTGTGTTTGGCATTTTCTGACTAGCTTTTCTTTGTTCAGAAGCCTCCAAAAAATGAAATGATCCATACAACAGAAAAGGAAAATGGGATTTCCTTTTATAAAAAAAAATGCTAAGACTTTAAATGTGTTACTAAGTGAAATAAGAATCGGAGAGGGCTACAGATAGTGTTTGCTGAAAGCTCTATGACACTGAGGAAAAGACAAAAGTATATAAAGACAGGGCTGCCATCAGGGTTGTTAAGAGGAGGAGGGGCTGAGTAGAGGAGACATGGAGGGTGTTCAGGGCAGCGGAATTATTCTGACTGATTCTGCAGTGGTGCATATACATCATTATATATTTGCCGAAACCCACAGACCACACAACACCAACAGGGAGCCCTAGTGTAAACTGTGGACTTTGGAGGATAATGATGTGTCAGTGCAAATCCATCAGTCATAACAAACGTACCCCTCTGGCTTGGGATATTGATGTTTCTGAAGGCTGTAGGGAGAAAGGGAGTACTGTATATGGAAACTGCCTGCCATTCAATTTTACTATGAAGTTAAGACTATTCTAAAAATAATCCAAATAAAACTAAGCTACGAGCATTATTATTATTATTATTATTATTATTTAACCAGGAATCAAACCCAGGACCTTGTGCTTGCCTGGCAGGCACTTGTGCCGCTGAGCCGTATCCCTGCCCTGCATTGTTTCCTCTGTCCCACCAATTAGTGATTGCTTTTATATTCACTGAACCACGGAATTGCCTTCTGATTGGGTAACATAGTTTCTGTTATCGGTAAGTTTTAGTGGGCAAAAATGTCTTTTACTTAACAGAACACAAATACTAGGTAAATCTTCCACTGTCTTGGTCAATTTTTTAAAAAGATTCATTCTATTTTTCTTCCTGTAATAAGAATTGTCTCTTGATATGTACTTCAAAGAAACATGGTATAGATATACAAAGGGCTAAAAGAAAGTAAAAAAATCAATATGGGCAAAGATCATTTCTGGTTGCTGTGAACAATTTCAATGTTCTTTATTTTATCACTCAAAGAAAAACTGATAGTCTAAAGGCTTATGTAGCACCAAACAAAATGTATTTATGATGGTGAGAGGGTATAGTTTGTTCTATCCAATCACCATGGTAACCTGCAAAAGCAGATTATGTCTGATGAGGTTGCCCTTCTCAAAAGGAATTGACGCAAAAAAAAAAAAAAGGAAAAAGAAAAAACCTTTTTAGAAATTTAAAATGGAGGTAGGACAATACTGGTACTAATTTTGCACAGCTCCTCTCCTCTCTGACTCTCCTAAGATCAATGAGTCGAACTCTTTTCTAGAACCCTTTGCAAGTTGTATACAGAGACTCCAGTGTCATTCTTTCCTTACTGAGAATGAATCATCTCTTGCTTCTTTGTACTTATTATCTTCCCGGCCCTTAATCAGAATTCCAGATACATTTGTGATTGCTTTTCAAGAGCTTAATGAATGTTCCTAAAGAAAAAAAATAAAGAAAGAAGTAAAACAAACCCTGAAGAAGTTGGGAAAGGGGTAAAAAGTCAGTCATGTCTACGGAAGATGGGAGACAGCAGACAACAGGAAAGTGCTAGAACTCTCATGTTCAAATCCCAGGGGTTATGCATGTAGCTCAAAGAATTTTGGAAGTTGTTAATATTCTTTGCATTAAAAAAATTTTTTTTTGCAAGAGTTGGTGTGTTTTCTAAGTTTCTATTGCCAGGATTCATGAGTGTAAAATGTAGTGTGTATCAATTATTCTGCTCTTATTTTACTTATTATTTAATGTAATAATTACATGAGTGTATCAGAGGCTTCCTAATGCAAAGAGCAATATCAACTAGACGAAATGATAACTTTATTCCTACTTAACTAACAAGATAAAACTTTATTGGACTAACAATATTCTATCATGCCTGGATTAAAGGAATCCATATAAACTCATCAAAATATTTGCAACTCTTTTGATACTTAATAAAACTGAAAAACCAAGCAACATTTAATGTTATTTTTATTACATATGGTAAACAGTGGCATCATTTATCAAGACACCCTAGGAAAAAATAATGTTTGCATTTTAATGAAGAAGTTGTGGTGAATAGTGACTTCACCACAGCCACCAGGAAGCAGAGAGGGTGAAGGGGAGAGGGACAAAAGTACATTCATCCAGGGTTTGTCCCTAGTGACTAACCTCCTTCAATAAGCTATCCCTCCTCCTCATAGCACATTTAGCTATGAACTCTACAATGAATTAGTCCTTCGAAGAGTGTATTACCACCATGACCCCCCTCCCCAGATTTTTACCACTGAACACATGAGCCTTCTGGAGGATATTTTAGAAACAAACCATAAGTATACATGTATATGCACATGCATACATCACACACATATACAATGTGTACATAGAAACATACACATTTAGTACACAATACTCATGGATCCATCTACTCACTAGTTTGTTATCCTAAAATCAATATTTGCAGAAGGTTCTAGATCTAACAATATGACAGCCTGTCTTCTTGTTTCAAATTCCTTGTTATAAATAAATGTCCTTTCCATGGTCTATTGAGTGCCAGATTTTTCTTATTTTGATGCTTTTTTGTTGGTGTGGTGGATTAACTAATGGGCAACTTGTAACATCAGCTGAACTGAATCAGTGTGGTGAGGACTGCTGCCAACAGCATAAAAAGAGAACTGGAGGTGAGGATGGGGTGCTGTTGATTCTCCTGGAGAAACTTGTCATGGTGGTTTTCCTGATATGAACTCAGCTTTTCTCATTGTTGCAGGAGCTCTGGTCCTCAGTGTCACTGAGGATGGCTGTGGTCCTTTTTAGGTGAGCTCTGGTCCTTACCTTGAGTATCGCTTTCTGGCTCCAGTGCAGATCACTCAGCCTGCTGGCACAGATCCTTCCTCCCACTGGTGCAGGCTTTCTCATGTCCACCACTGACCCTTGGGTCTTCCCAGTGCAGATCCTTGATACAGAATTGCATGAGACCTTGTCGTGGGCTCTAGGCCTCCAGCTGGACGTGAAGGACATTGCCATGGGATTCAGGCACTCAGATGGATTCTTTGGGTCTATAGTGTGTGGACAGATCTCCTGTATTATTTTACATTTAACTCTTTAGGTGAATATTATGAAATAATACTATAAATGATGCATCTTGTCTTAAATACTTTCCCTGTAGACCCTGACTACAATGGTTGGTGATTTTAGGGTTGAACACCCAGAGTGCTATAGTATTGTCTATATTCCTGACCATCACAATACTATTATGTCTTTTCAGACAAAATAGTGTGTGTTAGGTGAACTCTTTAGGTGTGAAGTATGGTGCTATGGTCTATGAGTGAAATGTTAACGAATCATAAATAAGATGTATTTAAACAGAAACACACATAAATCAAAGTCATGGGTTCTGACCAGAGGTTTACAGGAATCTAACTTTGTATTTCCCTTAGGAGCAATGATACAGAAGTCACTAACTCAGTGTTAATAGAAAATCTATAAAACACAACTACTCGAAATAAAGAAAATCAAATGTATATTTATATATACAATACCACTTACACATACTGTCATGGTTATGTCAGTGACCCCCAAGCCTCATGCCTTTGCATTGTGCATTTGTGATTGGTTCATTGTCTAGTGCTTGGATTGGTGGTGTCAGTGCTACACCCTCCAGGGGGTGAAGCCAGGATGTGATATAATGGCAGGAAGAAGGGGTGTCTCTCTCTTGCCGGTTTTGGCTTGCTGTTTGCAGTCACCATGAGCTGCGGCCCTGCTATGCCACCCTGCCTTGGAAACAACTAAGTATAGACTGAAACCTCCAAAAACTGTAAGAAATAAATCTTTCGTTTCCCAACTTTGGGCATCAGGTATTTTGTCTCAGCGATGAGGAAAAAGTAACTAAGACAGAATTTGGTACCGAGGAGTGGGGTCATTGCTGTGACTATACCTGACCATGTTTTTTGAGAGGCTTTGGAAATGGCTTGTGGGCAGAGTTTGGAAAGGTGCGGACATGTCCCTTGGATGCACAGAGCTGGAGCAGCTGAGGCTGTTCTGTAGAGGAGATTCTGGTCAGAGCTCAGGAAGCCAGAAGGCTGATAGAAAGCCTGATAGTAAAGACCAGGCTTGTGAGGTTTCTGCTGGGAAGGAGGACTATATTGGTTGTGGGACTCCCTATGATGTGTGTTATGGCTTGGCAGAAAGTTTGTCTGCATTTTGCTCATGCCCAGAGACTTTGCCTGAGACTGAGATTAAGGGTAATGGACTAATTAATCTGGCAAAGGAAATTTCAAGGCAGTCAAATGTTGAAGCTATGGCATGGCTATTGTTGGTAGCTTTTAGCCAGATCTATGTTGCAAATCAAGAGCAAAGAGCCCAGCAGGATAATTTAAAACACTGTGAGTTTGGCCAGAAGGAAAACTCCAGTAAAGCTGTGCATTGTAAAGATAAAGCTGAGACTTTGATTGTGGAGAAGAAACAGAGATAAGAAAGATGGCCAGAGGGCATCCCAGGAAACAGCAGGTCTCCACCCTTTGCAGCCCCAAAGCTGCAAAAGTGAAAGAATTTTCTCAGATGAGAAAGCTTCAGAGCACCCAGAACACCGTGCTCCAGAATGGCATGGGAGGCTACATGAGGTTCCAGAATGGCGGCAGCCACATGAGGTTCCAGAATGGTGGCAACATAGGAAAGCTTTTCTTCACAATCGGGTTCACTGAGCCCAGCGATCTAGGCAATCAACCCCTACAGCCAAGAGAGAGAAAAGCCTGGCTACTGCTCCAGCTGGCAGCAGGCCTTGGTGGCATCCACATGGTGCTGACTTTAGGTGCAAGGAAAATGCACAAATTCTGAGGGTAAGACGGCTTCCACCTTGATTGCAAAGGGCCTGGGAGGCCAAGCAGTGTGCCCCTGAGAGGACAATATGTAAAGATGTAAGGGTGAAGCCAAAGGTGCAGTGGAGACCCCAGAAGTTTGGAAAAGCCAAGAATGTGGATCATCCAAGGAAAGCTGCAAAAACTGAGCAGAGAGGGTTTAAGACAAAAGCTGCAGGAGCTGAAATCCCTGGAAGTGCCGTGGGGGTGGAATCACCCAAGCCTTTTGGAGCTTGCAACCAGATTGCTTCAAATGCTGAGCATGGAACTGTAGGACTTAATGTTTGCCCTGCTGGATGTTGGACTTGCATTGTTTCCAATGCTTTATATTCCCCTGTTTGTAACATTTGGAATGGTAATGTTTATCTTGTGCCTTTGCATTTCAGAAATGTTTAACCTTGTTTCACTTGTACAGAGGGTTACAGTTAAGAGTTTGCCCTAGATATTGGAGAAGACTTGGGACTTGGACTTCTCAGCAATGCTGAAAATGTTAGGACTTTGGCAACTTTTGGAGATGGAAACCTCCAAAATGTCTTTTTGTATGAAGGTTGTACATGAGTCTTTGGGGGCCAGGGGTGGAATGTCATGGTTATGTCAGTGGCCCCCAAGCCTCATGCCTTTGCATTGTGCATTTGTGATTGGTTCATTGTCTAGTGCTTGGATTGGTGGTGTCAGTGCTACACCCTCCCAGGGGGTGGAGCCAGGAGGTGATGTAATGGCAGGAAGTTGTGTCTCTTGCTAGTTTTGGCTTGCTGTTTGCAGCTGCCATGAGCTGCGGCCTACCATGCCACCTTGCCTTGGAGCCAACTGAGTGTGGACTGAAACCTGCAAAAACTGTAAGAAACAAACTTTTCCTTTCCCAACTTTGGGCATCAGGTATTTTGTCTCAGCGATGAGTAAAAAGTAACTAAGACACATAGATAAATGTATAGATTTATATATGTATCATGCCTAGGAAGATTTTCAGAAGATGACAAACTGTACAATGCTGTCTGGGGAAGTCTGAGATACCGGAGTGTGGAAATGGGAGAAATATCTACTTTTCATCTCATAAATGTCTCCCATGTGTATTATCTACTGAAATGTTGTCAAGCAAACAATAAACAGAAAGGAAAATTTTGTAAAGTTCTATATAATCTCTGCTTCCTGAAAATTGTTTCTTAAATAATTTTCTAGGCTTTTAAAATGCAGATAGAATCTACATTATGTTACTCTACTCTGTCGTTGCTTTGGTAACTTTAGGTGTTGATCTCCTTTCAGGTGGAAAGGTAGACTACATGTTCCTACCTTTCCTTCTACCTCCCTCTACCAATGCGGCCCCAGTCCCCACCCTGAGATGAGACACAGCATCACAGATCTCTGTCCCCCAGGCGGTCCACCGAGAATGCCATTTTTGCAATTCTTGCATCAACACTTTGAAAACAAAATTATGCCATGACCCTGAGATTTAACATAAGTGTCTAGAGAAAGATATATCAAGAAAAGTTGCGGTCTTCCAAAAGACTTTGCTGGTTTTTATGTTTGTACTTCTCAGCTCAACCTAGAGAAATTTTTTTACAAAAATGAAAGAGAAAAATGATTTACTTTGCTTCCATCACATAAGTACTTTAGGTATTTTTAGTTTGGTCATTAGAATAGGAGTTACAATTATTTTGCATTTTACTAAAAAAAAAAAAATAGGCTCTGAATGGATAGAGATTGTCCCCATAATCAGACCATTTGTGTTTCTAGAGAGCAAGGAAATAAGTCTTCGCATTGTTATCTGTTATATGAATTTGTGTATTTTTGTTCACATCCCAGTATTTGGCAACCACATCTGCAGGTTACTAGGTCATTTTTCTATTGTGATATTAAATTTTCCAATTAAATGGCATCTGTTACTCCTGAAGACCAGATAGCAGATGCCATGTTAATATAAGAATATATGAACCAGACTGTTGGAGTTATAAATGCATACCATCATTATAGTATAAACCGATATTCTAACCTTTTCAGTACATGTATCTTTCCTAAGGCAACCACAGTTCACCAGGGTTAGCATTTTGGTTTTTTCTTTTTTTAAAGACCTCTTAGGACTGAACTTCAGCTTCTAGGGAAAAAAATCTGTGGTGAGCTTAGAACTACTTAATGACTCCTAGGACTCAATTAAGTTAGGTATAAATGAAGTCAAGGAGTTAGTCCCATGCTTGCATTTAAATTAAACCTGCAGGTATACTGAATTGTCTTTTTGAACTGTAATACACACTAATTTCCTCTAGAGGGAGAATGGAGCAAGAATAAGCAGCTACAATATTGATTAAAATGTAGATGAGTTAGAATGATCCTGAAAATTGTTCCTTAGCAGGAAGAAGTCACTCTGTTACATCTGTCATAAACACAGCCAGAGAGTCATTAAGTTTATTGAAGTATATATTCCCAGTAACTAAATAAGCCCTTAAAACAAACAAGAAAATGATATTAGTTTTTAAATTTTTAATTAAAATTAATTTGGAAAAGTGGTATGTGCACATACAATTTCACCCGGTTTATTCTTTATAAATTATAAAATATCTGTATTATAGTATAGATGATGAGCTTCTTGAAACAGTTTTTTTTTTAAAAAACTGGGTGTTTAATTCTAATATTCATGAAATAATCACGATGCCCATCTACTCCAGGACACACGCAAAGCAGCCTCAGGAAAGGAGGCACTCTGCAAAGCAAATTACCCAGGACACATAAAATACCGCACAAGGCTAAATAGTGAGGTGATTACCCCTCCATACACACAGACACAATTTCCTTAGGTCAATGCTTTGCTAGAACGAGCTAATCCTTTAAAGTTTAGAGACCTGAAGAAAAAGTATGTAGTAAATATCTATGTACATTGTAAAAGAACTAAAATCTAGGTAGCTACAGTGTTATTACAGAATCGGAAGAAATAAACATCAAAGACAGATAAGATCACTATCTCCAGAAATAAAGATTTCCACAACAAAAACAATCACAAAAAGAAATCATCCTCTTTATCAGCCATACAGTGACCAGCCTTTCTGCCTCTTTCCTGATAATGGTGAGAGGATGTTGCTGATTAGAAGCACTGGCCTATTTTCTTTTCTGCCTATGGAGGGTTAGACTAGATGAAAATAAACATCTTACATAACAAGCCTGCTGTGTGTGTGTGTGTGTGTGTGTGTGTGTGTGTGTGTGTGTGTGTGTGTTTTCCCCAAGGAGATTTATCCAGCATAAATTCTGCATGTACAATTAACATTGGCCAAATTTCAGCTGAAAAATCTGTTAGGTTTATAAGCAGATTAACAGATACAACCCAAGTATGGGGCCTCCTATTTTCTAGCCCCCTCACCTCCCTTACACACACACACACACACACACACAGCCACTGCCACTACCACCACCTCACTGTTACTGCCTCCACCTCTCCTGTAATCGAAACAGCTTTGTATCAAAAGGCTGAGTAAAACAGGCAGGTTAAATTGAAATTGGTCTTGGAAGAGTTGGAACAAAACAGAAGATTGCAGATTAGACCCATTGTCCTGTTCCAGGGCGGAAGCCAGACCCCCCTCAGTGCTAATTTTCTCAGAATTGAAGAAGATAAATCAAGCATTATGCCAGGATGTGTCCTCTGCTAGTGGCCTTTATGGTCCTGAGAAGGGCATATCCAGATTTGATCATTTTCCACTGTGATTTGAAGTAATTAACAAACATTCTGTAGATTTATCTCATAAATCCTGCTTTTTATGGAGGGGTTTATGAATCTTTAAGCTCTGACATTTATTGTCAAGGCTACTTATGGAGAAAATGCATACAAATGAGCATTCAACTTGATTTTCTTAATTCCTGAAGGCGCAATAAAATGAGACGCCAAAGAGCTGAATCCTCTGATAGAAACTCATTTTAAACCAACAATGCAATTCAGAGTGTTTGAAGGAAGCACTTGAGCTGACCTACTGCTCTTAGTTTCAGAGAAAAATCATCATGCAGTCTTGACTCAATCAACTCTGTATTTGAATATCATACATAAACTTAACACATCATACATACTGAATAACCTAAATATTGAGGTTGAATGTCGACTGTTTGTTTTTGGTATTGTCCAGTGATAAATGTATCTACCACTGAAGTGTAAAGTTTTGTGCACGCGAATTAATACAAAGACTAGATGATGAATTAAGATTATTTGATTCTTCCTGTCATGAAAAATAGTGAAAATTATTTTGTCGCAAGTAGAAGCCACTTTGGAAAGGGCTGAACTACACCTCTGCTTTCCTTGATTCTAATACATTAAGCCAAGCAAGCCAGTGCTGTGTATTCACTTGGTGTTGCTGACTTATGCCAAGCCTGCTCCATTGTTCACCAGTGTGTAATGTACACCCTTAATATATACAGTAACAACTGCTTCTCTGAAGATAGAATAGGCATATCAGGAGTTAGTTTTGTTGCTTTGGAAAGATAATTGAATTTGCAGCATGCTAAGTATTTGTATTGAAAACTGAACTTTAATTGTATTGCCAGTAAGACTGTGAATAATTGCTCATATGAAGACACAGTTTTTACATCTGTAATTCAAAGACAATGATACTTTCAAAAATATTGTAAAAACATATGCTAATGCTTCTATCATACTGCAGAACAAATAGTTGGATATATACATACTTGTATGTATATAGGCATATATATATATATATATGAATGACTTTCAGTGATCAAAACCATATATAAACATTCAATAATTTCACAAACATGCAAGAATGAGTTATTTGATTTTGCAAAAAAAGGAAATAAAAACTTCATGATATCATGGAACAATTTTATTCACTTAGCTTAAATAATAATTATCCACCTGAAATTTTCTTTGTATAAGTACCAATAGGTATTTGCTTTGAACAGGTAGCATTTATCTCAATTTCTAATTTTTGAATCAAAGCAATATTTTTAAATGTTTCTCTTATGTTCTGTAATAAATGGGGAAATGAAAGCCTTTCAGTAACTTATTGTCCTCTGGCTGATATCAAAACTCTTGGACAGGTGATGAAGGAACAGTGATGAGACATTTAGTAATTATTTATTATACAGTAGATAACTGCTCTAGAAGCTAAATGGAACTGCTTATGATTACAAATAGTTATGGTTTTTATATGCATTTACAAAATTGCAAAAATCTTTACACAGGAAAGAAACATTTTTGGAAGGGTCAACATAGAATTATTTCTTCAAACATGTTTATTAGGTTTTGCAGAAAACTATTTTTTGAAGTACTTGTAGATGTTTATAAATCAAACCTAGAAAAGTTTACTGTTGATAAACCTGCAAGAAACAAAGAGGTTGAATGACTGTAGATAAATATATTTGTAAAGAGTATGATCCTTTGAAAGCACATGTACAAACCAGGAACACAGAAGAATTATTTTCATGTTATGGTTCCTTGAGAATGAAAATAATAGAATGTCACTTTTTAATACATGTTAAATCACTAATATTAAATTGGTGGTGAAAGGTTATTGAATTTAGTTTCATTTTGTTATATTTAAATAAATTCTTTCTGAATGCAATTAGGATTTATCAATTTTAGGAAAGGAAGACTAAGCCTATACTTTTGCATTTGTAGTCTTAAGTCCAGATGCTGGCTTTTTTCATGTAATTCATAGTGTATCTATTATAGCATCCTAATTAAAGTCACACATGTATGAATAATGTTTTGAAAATCAGTTACTATCCACTTTACATACGTTAACATATATTATGTTTGAGTCATTTTCTAAATAACTTACTATGCAATGAAATAATAGTTACAGCTATTTCACCCATTGAGTAGATGCAAGAATTTTATACTTTTGAAAAGTAAAAAAAGAGCTGAAGCTATACACTTTGTTAAACTCTGTGATGTGAAAAACATTTTTATTTTAAGTTATTATGTTTTGAAGACCTATAACTGAATTTTTTCAAAACTACATATTTTAAAATATGCACTTAAGCCAGTCACTTTTGAGAGCATCTGGAAATATATCTGTAAACAAAGCTGAGAAAAAGAGCCCTTTCTAGCTTTCATTCTGAATTAACAATAATCTAGAAATATAAAAAATATGTTAATGTAAAGAGCCATTAGAAGATGGTAAGTGCTGTGAAGAGCATAGGACGGCTTAGAAAAGGAGCTGTTTCTACATGGCTTGGTCACGATCAGTCTCATTATGAAATTGTTCTATGACAAAATATAGAAAGGAGGTGAAAAAAGCAGGACTTGAGCATCTTGCTACTCTCAAACATAGCATAGTAAAATGAAAAAAGAGAAAAAAATATCAAATGAAAGAAATACTGCTCTAGTGTTAATGACTTGGTGATCTTGGTAATGTAATTTGCCTTTTTAGTGATACAATAAGTAAAGGAAAAGTATTTACTGAAGAGCACAAGAAGGAACAATAAGGTCATTTATATCATGAATACATTATGTGATGCCAGTGAGGGTCTGAGTCCCCTAAGTGAATGGCGTGTCGTTTTATTCCTCAATGAACTTTGTTCTTTCCTAGTAGTGACTACATTCTAGCAATGCACAACACAGCGTATTTCCAGGCTCTCTGGACATTGCCATTCATCTTGTAACAGAATGAACACCAGAACACAGAACTGCTTTTATCACTTGTCATCGTCTGCAGGCTGTGCCTCGTCAAACTTGGATGACTCAACGTTTCTGAAGCTTCTCCTTTGCTACCTCGATCCTCCCATGGTGTCACATCTCTCGCACAGCCTGTATTTAATTCACAGGATCCATTTATGCTTTTGTATCCTTTATAAATCATAGTTTAAGATTTCTTTCTGTTATCGTTGTTTTCCTCAGTCTTGTCTTTATATAGACAATTTAGGTATTATTGATCTTAAATATAATCTCTAAAGAAATGCCTACATCTCCACCTTACCCAAATTCTGAACTGAAACATAAGGCCCCTCATCTGCAGATAAAGAAAAAAATCACCTTAGTAGAGACTGAAAATGAGCCATAGTTGTATGCAGGCATTTAATGGTCCGGTCCTCCTAATCCCTGGCCCACTGGTTACAGTCGTGATGATTGTGGGCCATAGCAAATCCTCCAATCTGAGTGTCAGGAAGCAGTGTCAAATTTGACATGAAGGTTCTGCACTAAGATTGAAAATATAATCTTTATTTTTTCCTCTCCTAAATTATATCAAGCCATATTATTCAACAGATCAAGTGAAAAATTCTCCAGTAAAATTTAAATAAAATAATGTTAGGATACCTGTGTAATGAAGAGGTTGAAGATTATCCAATAAAGAAAAGAATTAATCACAATGTATTCATGCCCCAAATGTGAACATAAACTCCCTGACATTATGGAATTCCCAGAGAGAAGTTAAAGGTTAAATAAGGTTTCAAGGTGAATTCTGAAAGTTAATCAAGATAAAATTATGACAGTTCAAACTATGACCTGAAATTCATTGGACTAAAATCACCCAGCTGGTTCATAGAGCGTGCTCCTGGGTCGGCCTACCTGTGTTCTGGAGGTACAGCCTTAGACACTCTACACAGTTCCTCACCCATTTCTTTCGGGCACCGTTCATGCTCTGCATTCCCTTCTGCATGTCTCTGATTCGAATCCTGCTTCCTCTGTACTAACATGAGTTAGTACTCTGCACAACATGAGTTAAGTTTAACCTTTCTTCCTTTAAATTACGGGTGTCAGATAATGTGCATGAGTGATGAGAAAGCTGGTTAATACAAAAAGTAAAATTACACATGAATTAGTTGTTTATAGCAAGTATAAAAAATTTATTCTCTGCATTTCATCCTTTTTTTTTTTTTTCCTATGGGGAACTGAACTCATGACCTCATCTTTGCCAGTCAGGTGCTTGTGCTGCTAAGACAAACTCCCTGATCTTTTTTTTAAAATTTATTTTAAAATGAAAAAAAAGAACAAAAATGATGATATTAAAATTCAAGACAACGTAATAGGAGATTAACAATGGTTAATATATTGTGTATTGTGTATTGTTATCTTCAAAATAGTTGCTCAGATTACAAAATATAAGCATGAAAAAATTATCAAACAATGAAACATATTTGGCTGGAAAAGCTCTAGCTGTTTGGGAAGAATTGAGACTCCATTGGTAGTTTAAGGTTAGATTATTGTTTGATGGAATAGTGATGGTTCTTCTAAATCTGAGAATTTTATACTTAGAGGAATTTCGTTTGCTATTGTGTTTCAACTGAGGCGTGGGGTAAAAGAAATGCTATACGCGGACCCTAACCATACAATTTGATCTGTTTTGCATACACTAACACATGTGGTAGAAAGTAGGATGTTGTTGTCATTTTAGAAAATTCCCTGTGTCACTTGCTA
Source organism: Dolichotis patagonum (assembly GCA_004027295.1). Lineage (NCBI taxonomy): Eukaryota > Metazoa > Chordata > Mammalia > Rodentia > Caviidae > Dolichotis > Dolichotis patagonum. The sequence goes on along the minus strand of PVJX010014495.1, from coordinate 9,770 downwards.
AAGAATAACTGTCTATCAGGAAGAGGCCATTACTCTGGTTATAGCAGATATATCTGTATCTTTCTATCTATCCAGATATGTGTAAAACTGCATATATGTAATGTCGTAGAAATGCACGAGAGAGTATTCACATTCACACGCATGTTATTGGACAAGGATTCTAATGATACTGTTTGCATGATACGTAATTCCTCATTCTATGTGTAAAAGAATATTTAATTTTATGAACAACTAAACTTCCAAATAGTTTTCCACAGTAGATGGATCATTCTGTATGCTCATGGCAATATTAAAAGTTCTAGTAGCTCTACACCCCTGCCACCATATGATAGTCTTTTTATTTTATGTTTCTGTCTATAGAGTATTATCTTACCGGGGTTTTAATATTATTGTCTCATGGTAATGCCATCCAGGCATTTAAGACTACTAATCTAGGCTCAAACTAATTAATACTTTGTTTATATTACATGTTCCTTAATACCTAGAAGTTTTTCTATTAGATGAAATTATTCACCTAGCACTCGATCATACACTCTTTTTGAGACAGGGTCTTTCTGTGTCATTCAAGATGCCCTCGAACTCACTATGTGGCTCCAGCTGATCCACCTGCCTCAGCCTCCCACGTGCAGGGATTACAGACACGCCCCAGCATGTCCAGTGCAATGGTATTTTAAAAACACAGCAGAAATTTCTTGGTAATTGAGTGAAGGAAAGTATAGATGTAAACAAAACTTTGCTCAGGCTCTGTAGGATATCAGTTATTCTAACCTACACACAATTCATAAGCAATGGACTGAATATTAACTGGAAGCAATTTACTAGCCTGAGATTAAATTAAATTTTAAACACTTGCTCATTGGGGAGAAGCAAGATCTATGTACATGTCATACCTCCAAATTTTAATTTTACCTTTCAGTCTCTCTATCTTCAACAGATGATTTGTAAGGTGCTATGGTTTAGATCTTCAATGTCCTCTTAATGGTTCATGAGTTTAAAGGTGGGACTTCTGGAAGATTATAAGAACAGTAGAGTGCTACACGTGTCAGTGGGTTAATCCATTGATGACTTTATAATTCATTTAGGAGGACCGTGGCCTGAATCCTCTGAAAATCATGAGCCTTTAAATTGTGTGTGTTGGGTATGTTGTTCCATCCACGGGAAAGGTGACTAATACACAAGATCACTTTCTTCACCTAAGCAAGTTTATGGAAGAGATCGAAGCAGAACAGAGGAGATCAGGGAGATTTATATATGATCCAAGCTTAAAAACAAGACACTATAATTTCCCCTCATGTTTTATCAGCTAAAACACAGTCACATGGATGTAACTACTTCCAAGACAGACTGAGAAATGAGATCTAGATGCACCTTAGAAGATGGTAAAATAGAGTGAAACTAGTTAACCATCTGCACATAATCTTCCTACCCCTTCATGGGCATATGGTGTCTGAATAATTCTCTGCACTGGGCTCCACACAGAAACTGCCTGTAACTCCTAACACAGTCCTCAGTTTGCCAAAATCTGCTTCACTGAGTGCTCCAAATCTGTCTTCAAAGCAGCCCATCTATGAGCTTCAGATAGACACGTTCACCCCATAAGCACTTTTTACAGCGCTCGAACACGCACCAATACATGGGAGAGATGCCCAAAGCCTGTAGTGATGATGAGCAAAGGCCAGCTGTGGCCACATGATACCATGTTTATTCTGTGCACTCCTAAGCCTCAGGCAAACTACTGACAACGTTGGATGCTGAATCAGTGAAGGGTTTGGTGGCCCTGCATTTCCAGAATATAGAAGTTAACATTACCAAAAAATATGGCTCTACCACGTTTACAAACAATGACACTGTCTATTGTTGAGACCTGTATCCTTCCAGCTTATATGCTGCCGAAGTAAGCAAAAGAGACCTTGCGTCCACCTGCAGGTCAATAAACTTACCTCCATCTACCCATTTAGACATGCTAAGAGCATCTCTGAAACACTCCTTCGTGTTTTCTTACTGACTTCCCTATTTTTGTAGTCTTACTGATTTTGAAATTTACAATCATCTCTGACCTTTCTCATTTTGAATGTGTGATATAAAATTTCGTGCTCAAAATGTCTTTCATATATGTCAAGTTTTTCTATTACCAGTTCTTAGGCACTTACTGCCTCCCTCAAGCACCTCAAAAACAGAACAGATTCCACATTCATTAGGCTTCAAGTGATGGCTAGACTTAATTTTTCTAAAATGTAGCTCTAATAATGGGTTTCTTTTATTCAAAACTGTAATGACGTCTAGAAATTTAGGTAAAGTCTCTCTTGTGGATGTTTGCAGCTTTTTGATTACCCAGAAATTTTAAATGATTTCTGTCGCTTTGTTTGCTTGTTTATTTGTTTTTAAAAGCAGATGTTCTCAACCCTAAAACCCTGTATTGCCCAAGTTAGAAGGCATGTGACCTATCAGATGTATAATTTGGGATGTTAATTTAGAAATCAATGACATAAGCTAGAAAAAAATCTTTTTTAGAAGGAGAATAATATAATGTGCATGCATCTACATGCTAGGACAGCTCAGGTTGAGAAGTAACTCTATAGTGCCTAGCTAAGTATCCTGGCTTTCTTATTGTAACTTTCAAAAAATAATAATTTCTCTTTCTCTTTCATCTACCCCATATTTGTCATTTAAGTTTATCCTTTAAACTAGTTCATATTCTTCATAATGTTTCCGGTGTAAAGCAGTTACAGCAAACCGACATATTTGCAAATAAAAGCCCTACTTGACATCATTGTCTTCAACTTGACATGATTGTCTTTTGGCAATAATTTAATGGCTGTCCATTGCCCTTTGAGTAAAGTTAAAACACCAGAAGTCGGTCATACAAGGTCCTACGTGGTCTGTCTGTAGTCTGTCCTCGGTTCCTTCCTTAAACTTATCGGTACCCACCATGTCACTACCTCACACCCACAGAATTGACTTTCTTTCAGGTTTCTGTGCTAAAAAGCTTATGATAGCACCAAGATGTTTGATGTACAGGAAACAATGTCTAAAACAAAGTGTTTGGCTTTCCTCTTCTCTCCAACTATTTTCCTTCAATTAATTCCCACATATATTTCAGGTCTGATTTTTTAGTGCCAGCCTTCCCTGTTTCATACTTAAACTCATCTGTAATTCCCCAAAAGAACAGGCTACAATGAATACTATGTGTTTAATTTTTAAAAAATTATTTATCTCTACTGTCTCTTTTCCCCTAAAAGCTAAACATTGCAGTAGAGCATCGCTCTTATTCACTACGGTTTCATTTGTGCTATGTCTCAGTGTTAAAGGGCTTTATCTCCTATTGTAGGACAACCTTTTTCATTTTATCCAGGTATCTATGCCTGATATTTTTCATAAATTTCCACATCTTTCTTCCTTCTATAGACTGAAATGGAATTTACCTTGATACATTCTTCATTGCCAAAGAATCATTGGTGTTCCATCCTCGAGTCCCCCAAAGACTGTAGACTTCCCTAGGCTGGGAATTATCCTATTGCTACCCTCTGCCTGCTACAGATCCTTGTATAAAGACACTGTTCAACCAATACTTCCTGCCTTTATTATCACAGGTTGCAGGGCCTAAAAGATAACCATTGAAAATCTTGATATAAAAGCTGCAATCTCCAGATTTTATGTGTGATAGGAACTGAGCTTGCTTCTCTTGTAAAACCTCATCTTACTTGCATCTCATTTCCTTTTTAATTTTTTTTTATGCTCTTTTAGAGTGTAGACAACAATGTTGCAAATAAAAGAGGCCCCTTCTTCTCTGCTTGGAGTAAGGATTACCTAGATGAAATGCTAGTTCTCTGCTCCTTATTGTAGTCTGTCTCCTAGGTGATTCCAAACATATACTTCAAACTCAGTGTCTCGTGCATCTGTAAAGCACCATAATGATGGTACACTGCTTGCCCTGTCATTTAACAGATCCCCCCTCTATACTATGCAAATGATTTGAAGATAATTGTCTTTACTTCAAAACTTGCACTTAATGTCCTACTTATGTTTTCATTTATTCACTGCCCCGGGACAATAATAAAAGGAAAACTGGTCCTCTATCTAGTAAATCCTCAAATTCAATAACTACTTCTTCATTATTCCTCTTGTTTTTGCTTTTATTGTCACCTCTTCTTCTTTGAGACCACTGGTCATTCATATCTGAACTGATACAACCTCAACAAAAAGTTCTCCCCATCTGCTGGGAGAAAAATATACCCAGTCACGTATCATACTAAAGCCAAGTCTTCCTGTGACCACACTCAGCTGAATAGTGTTTTATGTGTCTGCTCTGAGAATGATTGAGATGACATGCTACCTCAAGCAAAAGCCATCAGCCATGTGTGATTACTTAACTTTAGTTAATTAAAATTAAGTCAACTTAAAAATTCAGTTACTCAGTCAGACTGTCTGCATTTCCCATGCTCAATAGTCACATTTGGCTCTTGACTGCCAGCCACAGAGCACCAGAATGAGTTGGTTCCACCTAGGAAGTGCATATCAGTATGTGCATGCATTTTTACCAAAGAAAATTCTACTGGGTGGCACTAACCTCCTCTGACTCAGAGCCCTAGTAAAACATGGCCTGAACTTATGTTTTCAACTTTATCCTCCTCTGTTTGAATCTTCCATTCTGTTTAAGCCAGTTTGTCTTGTCTCACTTTGTTTCAAAATATATTCATTGAAGACCCAATGGCATCATTTCTTACAAAATCACTCAAGTTCAGGGCTGCCACTAAAGAGTAAACTGGTCCTTAAATGTTGTACACTCCACTTCTTTAGTCCACAGTGGTTTTCTTTCTCACCTAAAACAGCTATAGCAGCAATAAATGTCTCTGAAAACACTTGATGACCTTGCGTTGTTGTTTAATGCACTGTGTAGCATTATGGGGAAAGCAGAGAATTTTCATTGAAAAGATTTGCTTTTACATCTTGGTTCCACCACTTCCTAACCACATAGCCTTGGGCAATTTTCTCTAGTTCCACTTCTGTGAAACAGAGCTCAAAATAGCACCAAACCTATTTTATTCACTGAGTTCTAAAGTTTAAATGTGCATGTCAGTGAATGCTACAGAAGCCAATTCCAGAGTCCTTGGGATAGAAGCTATAAATGTTGATGTTCTCGGGATGTAATTTGGGTTTTACCATTCTCCATAATAAATGCATTCCAGATTGTAATTACATCACAGGGCAGAAAGAAACGTCTTTGCATTTTAGCTGAATTTAAACATTAGAGTATTTCTAAGAGTGAAAATAGTAATTGCACACACATATGTGCATAAAGATAATATGTGACATGCACCCATGCATTTGTTTTCTTTATACTTTAAATGAAAATTATTGAAGAGGAAATGTCTAGTTAGGCTAGTAGATTTTTAATAAAACGTCATTTTGAATCTCTCTGTAATTAGAAAATGTAAAAATAACCTATCCTGATAATCTTATTTATTCTCTCTATTTTGGCCTTTTCTTAAAATTTCTACACTGAATCCAAAATAATTTTAGATGAAAGTAGTCAAATACTTGATTTCAGGTGTTTTTATGTTCCTTTCCTCAATCTACTCGTTAATCGTTAATCGCAAGTATAGGCAATGACTGTTGCCTTTTCCTTTTGTTTTCCAAACCTTGAAATATTAGATTAAATAATGGTGGTGAAAATAATCCCCACAGCTTCCTTCCCAGCTGTATTTTTTTCTCGGTTTCAGGGATATAGAGGACAATGCAACGGTAAAAACTGACTTCTTTGGCATCCCCACACAGGAATACATGGGTTCATGGATAAAGGCATTGTGTGTTCCACTTCAGGAGTATGATGTGACTCAATGCCTTGTACCTAGATAGGAACAGAGCCCTTGAATACTTAACCCAAGCAAAAAGGCTTGCAACTGAGGACAATTTGCTAGCTAACTAAAACCCGTCTTCTATAACGATTAGGAGTGAAATCACCTCAGTGAGGACACTCATAGGACTCCACGGCTTTGTCTCAATTCCTCCTCTACTCCTAAGGCTGGAGAAACCCAAAAAAGATGACTTGTCACTCTGAACTGTGGAAAGATCTATGAAGTTGCTAACTTTTAACATCAAAGTTTTTCACCTGGCTCAGAATTAGGCAGTAGGTCACTATTCTATCCCTTAGCAGAAAATAGTAATTTGAAACTGTTAGAGTGAGTCAAGATCTAATTTGAGTGGGAAAGGCTAAAGAAAAATTTATAAGATCGAAGAAAAAGTAGGTATAATTCTTCCCAGAAATGCAGAGAAGAAATGAAGTTGTCGTGTTTCTGGGAGGAGATGTGCTGTGCTAATTCCTGAGAATAAGTGAAACAAAACCTGAAATAGAGTTTGGTTTCTTGGAAGTAGTGATTCCAAAAATACATCAAGATTGCTTAAGTAAATGAATAACAGAGAAACAAACTAACTAGAGCATGTAGATATGTCTGATGGATTTTTAACAATCTGTCTAGCTCCAGGTAAACAAAATGTTCAGAGTGGAAATGGGTGAGTGATTTTAGTAAAGCAATGATTGCATACCTCCCCATATGGAAAGGGGACACAAAATATTTTCCCATGGTAATTCTCCCATAATTTGGTTTCTTTGGCTACACCATGCATACATGCTTAAACAGATACATAACATGCATAGATGCACTATTTTATTTAAATGTACAAATTTGCATGTGTACGTTATTTGTAGATATTTAAAACATAGGCCAAATCACGAAGATGATACTATGTTGTGAAGATTTTAGACTGGATAAAATATTAATGCATATCTGAGATATAACAATGCATTAAATTTTAACTACTTACCTGAGAAGTGTACAAATCCTACACAAATAAGACTGCAGAATAAAGTACCAGAGAAATGAATTAATTAAAGCATAGATACTATATAATGCCTATATATACAAACAATGTTCATGTACTATTTATGTGTATGAATACACATATATTGTTTATATATATGAAAAAAGAAGAAAAATTTTTTGTCTTAATAAAATTTCTTAAAGCATCAAGCTCCAACTTGAAATTTTGAGATTATGTATCATCAGAATATGTAAGTATACAGTATGTATAAAACATATACACACAGATTTGTATATACTTCTGTTTATGCATACTGTAAGTTTTCTCATCACTCAAACATTTTATACTGTGTACAATGTAAAGGAGAGAAGTACTTTGGTTCAAAATTTTACAAAGTTTAGTCCATAGTCAGCTTGCTTCAAGGCAAAAATAACAGAAGGGACTGGTGGCGAAAAAGCTTCTCAACACGTGGCAGGAGGAAAGAGCGACATAAAAGACCCACCCTCCCCAGACAAGCCCTCAAGGACCTATTCCTCATAGCACGTCAAGCTACATCCCCATGACCCAGTCTCCTGTGAAAGTCCCACTTCTCAATAAATGGAATTCTATGGGGTAGTGTAGACCTAAGCCTCCACAATATGCACATGTATTATTAACACAACCAATTTTAACCAGCATGACAAACAATCCTGAGGATAAATAACTTTGGAATTTCAAATTAGTACCTGATGCATTAACAACTATTATAAGTCAAATAATTTTCCTGCTCTCTCTCTACCACTTACTTCCAATTAGTTTATTTTTGACTGCCTATTATCTATTTTCTCTGTTACCACTCAGTTCATGTGACCTACCCTAATCCTAACACCCAGAAAGACAATATCACATAAAGGTAAACCAAAGAGCATATTTTGCATCTTGTAGAAAAGACTGGTTCCAGATGGGCATGTGAGCCTTTCAAGAACAATGAGTTTCAAGCCAAATATTTAAGTCAAACTGTTGCTATGCAAATATTTCTTTGTGCCAATATTCAACCAACAATCCTACAGATTCTGACAGTCATTTAATCTCTGACAGGAAGAAATGACAGAACATGGCATCAGAGGAAAGAAAAGCTAAGAAAAAAGACCAAGGAGGTGTTGGTGGTTGGTTTTAAAGTCAGTAACTACACAAACATCTAAAAAAAAATGATCATTTTAGGTAGGTAGTTATCACAACACAATGTGACTAAAATGGTCCATCGAAATTCCATAAATCAAGAGATGCAGTTATACTTTAGATTTAAAATATCTTCTACATCTCAGAGATGAGACTTCTGGGAAAAAAATTGGATTATGAGGGATTTAACTTCATCATCAATGAGTTAATCTACTGTCAAGGTCGTAACTCAATGGTATTATTGGGAAGTAATGGAAACTTAGAGGTCATCCTTAGTACAAAGGAGTAAGTCACAGGGTAATGACCTTGGGGACTGTACTTGGCTCTCTATTTCTTCCTCATTGCATTAATTATTTCCTTGTCTTTTTTGATGCCTGGCTGCTGTGAGGCTAGTGGCATTCCTTTGGCTTGCTCTTCCTCCATAATGTTTCTTTCTTGGAATCAGATAACCATGGACTACAATCCCTGAAACTATGAGCTAAAAGAAACCTTTACTCCTTTCAATTGTTTATGTCAGGTACTTTGGTCACAGCAATGGAAAATGAACACTGGCTACTTAGACCTGTATTATTGACTGAGCTGCGGAGCTGATGTCCTGATGACTCAATCCTGTTGCATCTTTGGCATGACATGATGATTAAGTGACTGAATTTTTAAAAAATGTATTTGAGGGTAGTTGAAATACGTTACTCATTCTTTTTTATGCTTAAAACTGATTCTGAAGACAGAGTCCCATTTACTGAAGTTGTCAGGGAAATGAAAATCTGAGAAATGATAATAAAGTTTTATCGTCATTTTTCCTCTCTGTGCAGCACAGAGTCTGAAGGAACAGAGCTTTGTGTGAAGAGACAGGAATGGATTATAACAGCTTCTTGTTAATCTAGGTCTTTTCCATTTGTGGGCTACACTGAGGAGTCAATGCCGTTGGAAATCTGGTAGAGGATCTAGATGTTCTCCTTAGGGAAAGGCATCTGGTCCGTGAGGCATAGTAATGAATTTCACTCTGAGCTTTAATAAAGGGATGTAAAAAGGATAGAAAGTTGCCTTTTTGTAGTTTGATCCTTTTATCCACAGAAAACCACAGCATGACTTAGTGAATATATTATTTAGCTGGCTATGATTCCAAGGAAATAATAGAAAAATGACTAAATCAAGTCAAAAGAGGGTTTGTTGGAAGTATGCTAGGGTAGCTCCTGGAATTTCATAAAATACTATGATGATTCTCTGGAAGAATATAAATTAACACAGTTTATGGAATTCTCAACAAAAAAAAGTTTGCAAAATTTCTCTGTAGAGATCTGGTGTTAAGATGCATTATTCTTACTTTTCTACTCAAGATGCTAAATTCTTGAAGAAAAAAATCAGTTAGCCTTGAAGCTATCAAAGGAGCTTATAATCAAGTGGGACCCACTTTGGGGTATCAGCAAAGGTTATATGTAAGTTGAAAAAATATTAACAAGGAAAAATGCCTGATACTATAAGAAAGTTTTTACAAAGATAAAAAATTACACATTTTATCGGAAAAAAATGTCTAATATACCTGGGAAGCTGAAAACTAGATATCTGGATGCATTGTAAAGCCCACTGATAAACAAGTACCAACCTACTTCTTCAAAAAATAAAAGTTAAAATGCCCAGGTGCTGGTCATATGGAACAATGGATAGAAAGAGCTTGCATTGAACTTAGCCCTCCCCATAAGCATCTTTGAGTCAAAAAAGCCTACAAGTGACAGATAAGTGTTTAAATGGGAACAGATATGCCAAACGCAGGCTTTTGACTCAATTATTATGTC
>PVJX010014494.1:0-44690 GCA_004027295.1 Dolichotis patagonum | reverse complement strand
TCAAACGTATGCTGACTCCCTACCTGCCGCAGCACAGTGGGAGCCGAACTGCAGAGACCTCCATGCCGGCCTTAACTGCAACAGAACAACAGGGTCATAGGTTTTTTCCAAAGCAAAATTACCTTCTGAGTGGGGCGGACAAGATGCATCAGAAAGTGATTTCAACTAAAAGGCTTCGCTGAGGTGTCTGCGCAGACAAGCTTAGAACACAGCGAGCTCTGAAGAAGGGCCACTGAACACAGGCTCCCCGGGCTGCACAGGGCTTTGTCTCACGGGTGACAAAACTCAGGGGCAGGGAGCTGCTTGGCCACTCCAGAAACATCCAGAGCACAGAAACCCAGAGCGGGACTCCTTCTTCCTCTGCTCAGGCTGCCCAAGTGAAGCTCTGCCCCCTGGCTGGCTTATCCCATGAGCATTCACGGCCCCCAGATCAGGGACCCAGCATGACTCGGTTCTGGGAAGTTCCTTTATTTATTTTGCAGTGCTGGGACTGGAACCCAGGACCTCATGCATGCTAGGCAAGCGCTCCATTGCTGACCGTACCCTGCCCCACACGCCTGGTTCTGGGAGAGGCCTGCCCAGCTTCGGATACCCTGCCTCCTGCCATGTGCTCACATCAGCGAAAGAGAACCATCTTTCACCCTGGCTTCTCATGAGCCACGGTCCCCTGAGCTTGGTGTCCCGCCATGGTGACCTCATCCAAGCTTGCTCAGTGCCCTGAAGGCCCAGGCCTCAGGTACAGGGACACTGGCAGCGGGGGCCTGAGGACATGAATTTAAGGAGGCACAGCTCAGTCCAGAGCAGAGAGGCGGGGCGGTTTGCATTTCCGTCCCCAGAGGCAGCGCTTGCTGAGGAGGTGGACGCTGGCGGTGCTGAAAATGCGTTTTCCTCACCAGCTCTGAATGTGGTCCTTCACAGGATGACGATAAGCACCTCTCTCCTGAGCTGACATTTGTCCTTGTTTGCAGCCTGGGAGTGGAAGGTGGGGCCCAGGCAGCCAGGCAAGTGCCCTTCCACCAAGCTGCACTCCAGCGTATGACGGCGCCTGAGTTACACATCTCTGATCCTTTAGTGATAAGAATCAGTTTTGTTTCAAATTGGCATGGAGATGTCTGAACAAAGTCATTTTTAAAAATCACCCTACTTTCCCTCAGTGCACACCCAGTTGGGACAAATCAGGCACTCTGCAGAGCGATACTAGAAAGGGCCAACTGCATTTTGAAAAGCAAAGAAGTAATCATTTCTCTGATATCTGATACTTTGGCCAAGAACCCTGGCAAATTTTTATAGTACTAAATGCACGTGTGGGTACACAGGGGCACACGAAAGAATGCAGGGAGTGGGGAAAGGCAGGGCCCTGTCACTCAGGGGTGAGGCTAGGCTCAGCGTGCCAGACGGCGTCACCTGTGGAAGCCGGGCCAGGGCTGCTTGGGGTCCACTGCGATGTTTCACACGGCTCACAGGGGGCGTGGGGACCTCGCACGGACGTTCAGAGCAGGAGCAGGGCATGCGTCCCGTCAATCCCAGGCCCCTGCCTGATGTCACCATCGCCATGGCTGCGTTCTTTTCCTGTTAGATAATTGGCTTTCCTCTTCCTCTTCCTCTTTTTGGGGCTGTGGGGTGGGGTGGGAGGCTTTCTTAAAACAGGTATTTTTTCCAAAGGCAAATCTCGCCAGTATTCAAGTAAAGTTCATGGAAACTGAACACAAAAGGCCGCTATGCTGTCAGGAAAGGGTGGCGGAAGAAAAGGGTAGCGGAAGAACGGCTGGCTCCCGGGCCAGGGCAGGGCACAGGGACCCACACGACACCTGTAACCAGGAGCACTGCAGGTCCTTGTCCCCGGCTCAGCCCCTGCCTGGACTGTGCCCTGTTCCCTTACCTGTCTGGGACCACGCTTGTCCCTGCTGTGAGACAGCTCCTTCTTTCTTGAGCCCACAGAGGTGGCCAAGAGACAAAAGCATCAACTGATGACTTTGTGCTGAAACCCAGGCTGCTGTGGGGGCTCCTAGGAGGGACACAGAGTGCAAATGTGAGGAGCAGGTGCGGTGCAGGTGTGGAACAGGACGGGGGAGGGGACGGGGGAGGGAGCTCGAGCGGCAGTGGCTTCCTCGGCCACCTTGGGATGTGGAGACCTCTCTTGAGACATTGGCACAGGAATCCACATGAGAACACAGCCTCTCCCACAGGCTGATCTGCGGTGTGAGAGCTGTGTTTCCACACACGACGGAAGCAAGTGTCCTTCGCTCACTCCCTGGGAGCGTGCTCTATTTTTAATTTTGTCTGTGAGTGGGAAGCTTCTGTATCCAGTTATTTTTAATTGCACATGCAGACAAGGTCAACTTCTCCATGAAGTTTCCCTCACACAGTTCTCAGGAGACCAGCAACTCCCAGAAGACGGGGCTGTACCTGCACTCAGAGGCAGGGAGTGCTGGCTGTGAGCCGTTTCCACCGAGCTTGTTCAGCACTGGATATGCGAGGGCATCAATCATCCCGATATCTTTGGAAGAGGTGGAGAACCGGTTCCAAATTGGCTTTGCATTGATCAGAAAGAGGAAGTTTGCAAGGTGTAGCATGTGAATGGTACTAAGCCAGGCTAGGAGGACTGAGAAGAACTTTCCCCAAACTTCGGAAGGATGTGGACACTCCGTCCTACTGTTCACCAGCTATGTGATGAGAAACATCATATAAAATTAAAGAGGGGAAAGATGAGCGATTTCTGTCGGGAACTGAGGAAATAACAAAGTACCTCCGCGGCATCTGCCAGGGCGAATACCCACAGTAGGAATCTTCCAGGGAGTAGCTTACAGCAGTAAGGGGACTCAGTCACGCAAGCCCAGCGCTGGACAGATGGTTGCGCAGAGCCAGGGGGTCAGACCCACGTAGAGGCGTGGCCTGGAGCTGCCATGGCCACGGTGAAAGCCCAGACCTCAGCCTGTAGCCAGAGCTTAAGATCAGGGACCTCCAGGGCCCAGGACTCCCCAGGAGGCCACACCACAGTGAGTGACATGCAGGTATGCGAGCAGGTGTGGGCCTGGGACACACAGCCTCAGTACACACAGGTGCTCAGGGACACCTCAGCACCCCTTTAACAATGTGTCCTTCATGTTGTTTATTTTACTTGCAGGCAATATGTGTGCGACTCTCAAACCTCAGGGCCATCTGACCTGCTGCGTGGAGGACAGGAGTCTCCTGAGAAGGCTGGGAGCATTGCTGGGCTCCTCTGCGTTTCAAGTCTCACAGCCACTGTCCCCATCTGGGACAAAGCAGTGTGTGTCCTTCTGCAGGGAAGGCAGGCCATGCCTAAGCCAGGAGCTCACAACTTCAACTACTCCCCCAGGTACCTTTCACTCTCCAAAGCCAATATTACCAAACACTGGGGTAAACAGAAATCATATAGGAACTCTCGTCCAAAAGAGAGGTGCCCCGAGCCGGGCCTGGTGGCACACACCTGTGAGCCTGCAGAGGCCGAGTCCCGAGGGTTCAAAGTTTGAGCCCAGCCTGGACAGTTCAGTGTCCTAGCAAGACCCTGGCTCGAAACAAAACATGGGCTGCAGCCGATGCCCAGGCCAAAGGCCCAGAGTTCCTCCTCCAGGACCACACACTCGCACACATGTGAGCACGTAAGAGCTGCCTGCCCTATCTTCCCCAGTCGGGGGAAGTGGGATTCAGTAAGGTGGAGAGGGATGTACAGCTCCCTGTGTACCCCTTGTGCCCAGCACATGGGATGCCAGCTGCTTAGGACACAAAACACCCCTAAAGAATCTGCGAGGCAAGGCCACCCTCGCTTCCTGCAGGCTGAGCAGGTGCCACTTACTGAGGGTCATTCCCAGACACTTCTACTTTGCCCTAGTGATGGCTGTATTTAATTTTATAGAAAAACTTCAAAACACTTTATTGTGACAATAAAGGGCGCTCGTCCATTTAATGGTCGCCCACACATCAATATTTACGCTGCATATGAATCTCCAAACCCTTTGGAGAAGTCCATAAATCTGCCCTGCTCGGTGGAGTAGTTTGCATATTTCCAAGAACCCACATCCCTGCAAGAAATGCCACATCCCTGCAGGAAATGCCAAATTCCTGGACAGGAGAGGAAGGGAGGGAGAGAGCTCCCTGCTTCATGGATTGGTGTGTGAGATAAGAGCACCACCTGATCTCTGCTGCAGTCCACTCTTCCTGGATTCCTGGGTCTGTCCCTGGGGACAAAGGGGCTCTGAGGCTGGAAGGCAGGAGCAAGGCTGTTGAAGGCATCTGCACTTGGGCCTGGGTCCGCGCTTGGGCCTGGGTCTGCGCTCACTGGCTCACCGCTCCATGCCCCATCCTGCTTCTGCAACCCCAGCCGGCTTCCAGCTGTGTGCTCCCTGCCTCCAGGGACCCCCATCAGCCTCAGGCTGACCTCAGCACTCCCATCTGCTGCAGACTGCACTCTTCACCCTGTCCTCATCAAAGCCGGTTCCCGGAGTGCTGGAGCCCAGGGCCTGCCTGCCTCCTCCCCCAGCTCCCCACCCTCCTTGGTTTTATCACCATTCTCTCCCAGGCTCCACTTCCTCCAGGCACAGGGCCCTTCCTGCTTCCCCTCCTGCTGACTTGTCTGGGTTGGGTCCTTGATCTGGTTGAAACGCCTGCTCTTCCACAGTAGCTGCCTGTGACTGCAGGACAGCACACACACAAGCTCACACATGTAAACACACGGTGGCATGCGCGCACTCTGAGCACAGCCTGCCGGGTCTTTGCTCGGCTCCTTCCCTCTGCCACGTGATGGCCCTGTATGAACCGGAAGGAGCTCAGCAACTTCCCCTTCCCTGGCTTTTTTTCTTCTCCCCTGCCCAGTTGTGCTGCTGGACTGAGGCTGCTGTGACCAAACTCAAGCAGGGGCTCAGGTCATGGAAAGTGGGGTGAGGAGGACCCTGGGGCTTTAGGGTCCTAAGCTGCTCTTGGGCCAGACTCCATCCTTGAAGACCAGTTGCCTGGTAGCCAGCTGGGGAGGACAGATGTCCTTCCAGTGGGCTCTTGGCGACTGTTGCCTGCACAGAGTCACTGACAAGGACAGGAGGACAAGTAGTGAGACAGGAAACCAAGGTCTTCGGCACGGTGGGGCTCTCCAACTGAGTCCCCTCCTGGGAGGAAGCCCGGGAGCCGCCCGGCTCCTGCCCAGGGTGCGGAGGAGACACCTGATGAATGAGCCTGCCCAACGGCCTGCCCACCTGGGGCTCAGCCCCGAACCTGGACCATGCTGTGTCCACAGAGTCAGGCGTAAACTCAAAGGTGCACCAATCCAAGGTAGAAAGAGGCAATAGCAGTAATAAGAGTTTAAAACTTGTGACTCAAATTTGATTAAAACAACCAAATGGAAAGATCTGTTACAGACAAAAAAATACAATAAACAGATGGATACAAAGGGTGCTCGTTTGCAGCCTGATTTCAATTCCCTTGAAAACAATGTTCCTTGTGCAAACAGGGCCCCTCGTTTCCCTGACCTCCTAGGGAGAACCTGTTCTTGACTGTTTAGGACCTGGTCAGTGCAGGCTGTGGGAGGTGAACTGCACAGCCTACATGCCCAGCCTCTGGGGCTGCTCCTGGCCTCGTTCCAGCAGGATGGACAAATACTCAGTTCTGACTCCCTCATCTGTGTGGTTTCCACTCCACTCTCTTTTAGGAAGATGGGGCAGGGCTCTCGGCTTGGTTTCCTGTTGGAAATATCCTCTTGGCCGCTTGAAATGCAAAGGTCCCTTTGGATCTGGAAAGGGAATAATGAGGCCAGAAGACAAGGACAGAGGCCTGGAGTGAGAAACTAAACGGGCACTCACTTTCCCAGTAATGGGGCAATATAGAAGGGCTTAAAGAAGGACAGGGTTATTCTGACTCCGTCTCCATTGGGTTGGATTCAAGGAAGAAACGGCTTGGCCGAAGAGCACGGAAGAGGAGAGCTGCTCACCCTTGCAGCTGGGAGGAAAGAAGGGAGGAGCTATGGCAGGAGCTCACCCTTCCAGGTCACGCTGCAGTGACCGCCTGCACCCAGGCCCTGTCCCTGATAGCATAGCCAGGCTGGGGTCCCAGGATGGTTTCACTGATGAGGACGGTGCCCCCATGAGCCAGCTGCCTTCCACGCACTCATTAACTTTGGGGGACTTTCTGGGATTGTTCTGGAAAAGCCAGAGCTCAGCAGCAGAGGCTTCACCTATGTCCCCTGCATCGCTGGCTGTCAGTGTGGCCACCAGGTAGACTTGTGCATCCGCTCCGTTTTACTTCTCCCATCTCCCTAGGAAGTCCTCCAGCCCTGGTCGAGGCTGAGCCACACATTTCAAGCGCTCTGACAATGGACAGAGGGGTCACTGAGACAAGTTCTTCTTCGCATTCAACCTGTTTCGCTACAAACCAGGAAAGCACCGAGATGGAGTTGGAACCCAGCCTCGGGAGACTTTCTCCAGTGCCGGAAATGCTTTTGACACCTACCGTTCAGCGTTACTTGGGTGGGTTCAGTATTTGAGTGTGAACTGAGGCAAATCAAACAGCGTAGTGCACTGCACTGTTCAATAACACTCAAAATGATTAACTTCCTGGAGGTCTCTGTCAGGAGTTCGTCTGTCCCTCAGGGCTGAACCTCTCATACTGATAGATTGTGAAATTCAGTGTGGACCTTCTCTGGAGCAGCTGAGTCCAGCAGGAGTCCCAATGCCCTGGGCTCCTCACTAGCTTTGTTTATCTAGGCATGGACCTAGGAGTCTCAGGGCCTTGATTTTTTCATTGCTAAAGTGGGGAGGAAAATGGTTCTTCATGGACAGAAAGCTGAGGATTCAAGGGGTCACGACTGGAGCATTTAGAACAATGCCGGGCCTGGCTTCCCTTTTATTAGCCTCCACCGTTAGTTTTTAGTATTGTTATCATATCTGACACCTTGTCTCTAGCTCAGCCCTGATGTCCTCAGGAGATGTGGACACTGCTGCCTTCCTTTATTTTGCAGTGTTCTGGCAGTCCTTGTTTTTGCTCAAGGATAAAGAGATAAGAAGACACAGTCCTGCCCTGCACAGACCGGAAATAAGATGTGGAACTAAGATGCACACTGTCCCTGCCTACCAATCCAAGATCAGGAGGGCACTGGGTCTGGAACTGGGGGGCAGGAAGAAGGGGGTGTGCACAGTGGAGCAAGTGATTGTCCCTTGCAGAGTGTGTGGCACTCAGGTCCAGATCCCACCATCTCCTCTTTCCACTTTCAAAGTTCTCCGGAGTCCTCCATTTTTCCACCTCATTGCAAACTGGTTTCTGCTTCAAGGGCTTTAATGTAAATGCGAGCTCTCTGCAGCTGTGCTTAAATAAGCATGTGAGAGCTGAGACAGAGGGAAGGTGGCCAGGCAGGCACCACAGTTTAGCCAGCTGGTCATCTTTGCAGGAGATGCAAGAGCGTCATGCCACCTCCACGTGCAGCACAGCGGCCACTCTAGCCAAAGGCCAGTGAGCTTTCTTTGGGATGAGTTTTGACATTGCCATATTCCTAGTTTGTTTGAAACATCAGGAAGATAGATGATGAACAGGTAATAGGAGTGCATACAAAAGATACGGATTTATGAGTTGTACTCTTGGTAAAGTGGGTCGCTGAGAGCTCACTCAGTAATTACACACGCAGACACACACCAGGGGGCTGCCACTCTGACTCCACCTGCCCCGGCTCGTGGCTGCCGTGAGCCACTTGGCATGGGTGGCCTCCGCTCTACTCCTCACCATCTCCCTATCCTCTGCTCCTGGGACCTCAGGTTTCAGCCAACCAGTCCATGTTTTCTGCATGCAGTGCCATCTCCTTTGGAAGCCCAGGAACTCCCAAGGCTTGAGCTGTCACTCCAAAGGAGACACTCCCCAGTCTACTCTGATTATTGACCAAGATGTCTGGAAGGTCGCTCAGC
This sequence comes from Dolichotis patagonum, assembly GCA_004027295.1. Lineage (NCBI taxonomy): Eukaryota > Metazoa > Chordata > Mammalia > Rodentia > Caviidae > Dolichotis > Dolichotis patagonum. The sequence goes on along the minus strand of PVJX010014494.1, from coordinate 36,795 downwards.
GGGGAAAAATGGCAGATGGACATGGCCACCAGTCATCACTCAGGCTTAAACGGTTTGGTCCCCAACTTTTTTTCTCTTGTTTTCTCTTATCAGATTTCTTACCTCTCTCAACTTTCCAATTAGGTCATCTCCATCTCCACATTCCAGGATTTATGTGTGGTAGGTGTGTACTGCTTTCCATCTTCAGATGCGCATTTTCAATTCAGTTTCTGTTTCCATTAGAATGTCTGTTGTATCATGTGTGTTCCGACTGTGATGACTCTGTTCAGTCTTCTGGTCAACAGCTGTCCTTATGGAAGGCTAGAAGCCCAGCAAACGACAAGTGCCCGCCCTCCCCAGGTTACTGTGCTATTCCAGCTTTATCTGTGGTAGCTCCTCATGTAAGCTGTCTTTCTCCTTTCTTCTCCCAATGTGATCTCCTTGACTTTTGCAACATGCTCCTCCCCCATCCTGTGGAATGGAAGTAGCTTGTGCCCCAATACACCCCATTTACTTCCTCAGGGAAGATTCACAGAGCTGGTTAATCTTGATTGTCAACTTGACTTGATTACACAGCTCCAGTGGGGATACTAGTGGTTTACCACAAAGATTAGCTCATAGTTCAGGGCTGGGGATTTAGCTCAGCAGCACAAGTGCCTGCCTGGCATGCACAAGGTCATGAGTTCGATCCCCAGTACCAAAAAACAAAAAATAGCTCATAGTTCAAAAGGCTACTGGGAGACAGGACCTAGCTACAGGCAATAGGTCAGGGGACTGTGAACTTGGGGAGTGGATCTGGTCCCAAGGCTTTTTTCTTCTTGACTCTGTCCCTGCTTTCTGTTTCCTGAATGTTGTGAGTTAACCAGCTTCTTTCCACAATGCTTTTCTATTGTGATGTCTTTGTCTCTAAGCAAATTGACCATGGACTGAACTCTCCAAAACCATGAACCAAAAATGAATCTTGCTTCCTTTAAGTTTTAGATGTCAGCTATTTGGTACCTGTGTCAGGAAGACTGACTAATCTATCCACTTTCCATGGAAGTTGTGTGTGTGTGTGATGAATACATGAACATAGGTGCACATGTGCCAATCCAATATAAGCGTGAAATGATACATTCTTCATTTTCTGGCTTTCTAAACTGAGGCTCAACTTGCCCTCCCAGCTGCACCACCTGTGAGCTTCCTATGCAGTTTAACTATCCACAGGGTCTGCTCCTGTGTTTTGCCCGCCCATCTCCAGTGCATTTGTCAGCCATCTCTGATCAGCTGAATCCTATTCATCATTCAAAATCTACCCTAAAACGCGCCTGTCTGTGGAGACTTCTTCCCCTTGCAGTCCAGTTGGATCCATGCCCCGACCAAAGCTCACGTGTTCTGCTCAGTCCGAGTTTCTCCTGTAGATCCCTCTGAAGAATGTTCTGTTGGAGGGGGTGACAGTCCCCACATACCTCACCACCAGGATACAACACAAGCGATCCTGAGGGCTCAGCACAACCAGTTCCATAGGTTTGATGAAGCCCTTGCTCTTTACTACTTGACATTTTCTGACCAGGTTTTGCATGGAAGGTTTACTTGTAGCAGATGTAGACATATTCTAGAAGTAATTCCCATCATCTTTAGTATTGGCAGCAGGTAATGAAAATTTCTTTGGCCCTGAGGATGAAAGTAAATTTCTCTACGGATCAAGTTTCAGGCACTCTCTCAGAGGGAGCAAAAGACAGGTCTTCTTGCCTATTCATGCAACACTGGAGCCTGTCTCCAAAATATTTTCAGGCCTCCCATCTTAAATAGGGCTAATGTGGCTTATGCTCAAGATTATATATATATATATATATATATATATATATATATATATAGATGGCAGAGCTCCACAGAGAGTTCAGAGCTTTGACCTGTCTGCATTACTAAGTGAATGGACAGAGAAGAAAGATACGATGCCCGAAGGATATGCTACAGAGAGAGCCATACAATCACTCTGGTTGATAACCTCCTGAGCAGGCTTCAAAGAAGAAGCCAGAGGGGAAGAAGAGCTGTGGGACAGTAGGATGAAGCAACATGGTGAGTGTCACTGTTTCAATAGAAGCACCTCTAACTAGAGACCGCTGTCAACAGTAGTTTTGCTGATTGATGGAACCCTAGCAACACACACGCACCTACACGCACACACATGCGCTTCTGACATTTAGCAATTAAAATCTCAAACTTATGATGCTGAGTGAATTGAACAGCCTTCTTTTTGGCAGAAGCCACCTGGAGAGGCTGGTCTTCCTGAATGTAAGGTGGTTGTCACTGCAGGGGTATGGATTTGAGCCGGCAGACATGGCCTTCTCTATCTTAAATCTTAAAGTTCCCAACATGCACCGAGTTCCCACTCCCCCCACCCAGGTACCTCGGAGCCATTGCTCAGGTGTTAAGTGCCCTCATTCTTGCATGTGAGCATTAATTAAGACACTGGATTGAGCCGCTGCTAAGCGCAAACTTGCAGAGTGGTGTCGGCTTATTGCTCCCTCTCTATGTGTAGCTGTTTTGGGGAAGCTGAGCTGTACCCAGCAGCACTGGCAGGCTGCCTAGATTCCAGTCTTGACTGGCTCCACGGAGCTTTGAACTGGATGGGAGGCTAAAATTACTTGTTTATGTAACCTCCAAAGAAATGTCATAGCAAAGATGATGACGACAGATTACTACTTACCGTGCACTTAAAAAAATCTCTGGTTAAAATCTGTCAGCTTGATGTTTATTTTCGTTTTTCTCTGCATTTGTTTTTCAAACTGGAGGTTCTGTTCACGTAAGTGCAATAAATTATTCCAGTCTTGAATATATATTTACCAGGAGATCCAATCAAACCCTGGTGCACTTAGGGAGACCACAGGCTAAGGGCAGTGTGCCCTGGTGATAGGTGAAGTTGCAGAGGTCCTGGTCCCAAGATGCAGTCCACAAGCACCCAGAGAAGTGGCTCAGATGGTGTGTTCACCTGTGGGCCTGCCTGACACCACGCTGCCTGGGACTGGAAAGAAAAATTAGCAAGTAGAACGTGTACTAAACACGCGGTCTCGGGAAACAGATCCTTCTCGTTGTCTACCAGGAACGCAGAGCCCTGTGTTGAAACGGGACTGGCAAAGCACGACCACGCGCATAGCATTTCACAAAACAAAAGCCAGGGAGGAAAAGAAGACAGAAAAGGAGCCCACCGGCCCCATCCATGCTGCGAGGCCATAGGTGCGTAGCATCAACTCCGCACAGCTGGCAAGGCCCTGCCTTCTTCCCAGAGCACATGGTGGCATTTCCACCAAAGCCAGATGTGTCTGAAGCACGGCTTGTCCTGCTTGTGACAGCCTTCGCTGTCCCTGCGTGGAGCAGGCCTGGCAAAGCCTGCCCGTGTGGCCTCGCGGTGATGCCTCCTCAGCTGGCGAGCAGGGTCAACCTGCAGCCTGGGGGAGGGGTGCCCCGGTCACCGTGATGGGAAGCTTCCCCGGTCACCGAGCTTCCTTCTGCAGGCAGTGCAAGCCATGCTGCAGTACCGGAAGGCAGGCAAGCAGGTGCCCTTGAGCACACCTGCATGTTTAAGTCCGTGCTCCAAAGCATGGAAAACTAAGCTTTCAAAGTAAACACAGATGGGAATTTATCACAAACAAATCCTCGCTTGTTTTTGAACATGGCAGTGATAGCCAACCTGTGGAATTTATTTTTACTCTGAGATTTAAAATTCTGTGCAATCTATGAAGATAACGTACACCTTTCTTGCTCAAAATTAGAGAAGATCACTTTCCACTGTTTTCTTGATTTTCCTCACAGTCTGTGGCATGTAGACCTTGAAGAAAGCGCCGTTTTGCCCCCAGAGGGGCTCGCCTCAGTTTTAGGGCCCCAGCCAGAGTTTTGCTAACCCCCCTGTCAAATGCTGCAGCCACACTGGGCTCCTGCTCCTCTGACCCTTGCCTGGCCTCTGCGTGCTCACCTGCCGCATGCCTGTCCCCTGACGGGCCAGGCCGCCCAATGAAGAGCAGAGTCCAGCTTCCATCAGCCTCCGCAGCGGCACATCTGCGCTGTTCTGCAGCAAAGCACGAACGTCTCTATGACATGCGTCTCAGGCCTCTGTGACATGCTGTCTACCGGCCAGTGGTTTGGTCCGAGTTGTGGCATCAGCTGGAGGAATCTCCTTATCACGTGGGAAGGAACCCAGGCCTAAGCCATTGCTGTGGTGGGTCCAGCTCAGGTCTAGAAAGTCTGAGGCTTTTAGTTGTTTTTTGTTCGTTTGTTTCCTGTTTTCACTTTTTTCAAAATCGGCTATGCAGATTGATGGGTTTCGCTTTGGCTGGTTGGTCGGGGCACATAACTCCCCTGGACATTTCCACGCTGCTGCCGTCTCCCTCGCCCTGTCTTTCCCAGCAGGGTCACGTTTTGGGGGATTGAAATGTGTGTAAGATAGTTTGTGCATATCCATCCCCCAGTACCTGCCTTTCTCCCCTCTTCCCCCTCCCTGGAAGCCCAATTTAATTCAGTCCTGGCTGCAGGGCCCTAGGCCCTGCCACACTCAGCTGCATTAACTTGGGGACAGCAATCTGGGGGTGCAGAGCCCCATGGCGGCAGACTCCCGCTTGAGCCTGAGGAAACAGAATTTTCATCAACATGTCAAGGTTCACCGTTAACAAGAAAGGAAAATTTTCCAGTCACTGGGATACATAGGAAAACAAAACTGAGAACAACATGAAGAGTAGAAACGAATAAAAACAGTAATGAGCACTGGAGAGTTTCCTGCTCTTCTGGACGGACTAGAGGGTAACTGTCTTCACAGCTGACTTTGCTGAGTGGTTCCATGAAACCAGGACCACAGCTCTGGGGACAGAGGATGAGTCCACCTATGGTGCTGTTTGAACCACATAATTCTCCTCCTTCTGACACGGGAGAGGGTTCCAGGCTGTGTTACATTTCTACCAAGAAGAAACATTTTCTCAATGAGTCATGGGTTTAGGAGAGGAAATATTTCCAAAACACTCTCACATCTGTCTCCTCTGAGATGCACGAGGCCACTCTTTGTGACAATTTTCTTGAGGGAGTTAAATAATCTTTAGAAGGATGAGGCGACTCCCCAAAGCAAGAAAAAGGAACCAGGATGATTTACTGCGCAAATTTTTTTTGAAGTTTTACATAGCAGAAGAGAGTCTGTATTGAGCTATCACAGTTGCTGCTTCTCACTTAACTTCATACTCTGTAAAATGAGTCCCTCTTCCTAGGATGTGGACTCCAGCACTATTGATGTTTTGGGGCAGAAGAGCCCTCAGGAAGGGCAGGGTAAGACATTTGGCCTCACCCTGTCTGCTGTCTGCTTAGCTGGCATCCCCATGCCCCTCCCCATGTTGTGTCAGCCAAAATGACCCCAAGGGCTGATTCTGGGGACAGCATCAGCCCTGTCTTCTCCTGGGGTCCTCGGCCTTAGGGCAATCCTGGCGTATACTACGGCATACTCAAGGCTGAGAATATCATCATCGGCCGTGGACTATGGGCTTCCCCGTCCCAAAGCCCAGAGGTGTCCAAAGCTGCGGCCCTTGGGAGGATTAGGTGAGGGCATACGAGGGGCCTGATGGCCTGCATGGCTCTGGGGAGGAAGAGCAGCCCAAGGTAGCCAGCGTGCTGGGTGGCCCTGTGATGCTGCACCCACCCATGTCTCTGCAGAGTCTCCATACACAGGAAGCCACCAGACTTGCCCCACTCAGCACCAAGGTTCCCAGCCTCTGGGGCCGTGGGAAATACAGTCACTTCCCTTTACATTGTGCAGTCTGCAACAGCCATGCTCTGCGACAGCAGCAGGGAGTGGACCAAGGCTTGGCCAGTTTCACTTGAAAGAGGGGGAAACTGAGGCAGAGAGCTTGGAAAGAGGACTGCAGTCCTGGCTGCCTGACTCCAGGTCCTCACACCTGATCATTCTTACTTTTCTGCACTGATGTTTAAAGACGGCAAACTCACAGTCAAGCAAAAGCTGTGTAGCAAACACACTGCTCACTTCGGTACCAGGGAGGAAAACGGAGCCCATGAGCAGTTTCCAAAACTAGCACTGCGATGGTGAGCAGGGGACTGGCGGGATTTGCCTTCACTGGTGGAAGGGGACGGGTTCTAGCATATTGGCACAAGGTGTCCTCAAAACCACAGTGAATGTAAATCACTGAGAACATGTGTTAGAGCACAAGACACGTTGCCCTTAATTCTTCTCCTTCAAACGCACACATCCCACCCTTCTTGCCACTTTCTACCGCAGCATTGGAGTCCTCTATCCAGAGTGTCATTAGCTCTGTCCTGGCTGCCTCAATGTCCTGAATAGATTAAAAGTGTCCACCTCCCATGGCCATTTTGACTTTGGAAAGAGCCAAAAGTCTCATGGTAACAGATCCAGTGAATTAAGGCGGGTGGCGACACACTGCTGATTTTATTTGGCAGGAATTGCTGCCAATGGCTGACTGATGGAGGATGGTAAAAAAATGCAACAAATGCTTAATTGTTGAAAGAAAAGTTATTAAAGTGAAAAACCACATTGCGATCAATCCTCCTCAAAATATTCACAACACACCTTGCTTCAAACCCACTTACACCTTCATTCTGGTAGTGTGTCTTTTGCTGTAGTAAGTCCTTTTTGAATTTAAACATTTTGTTATCAATAAATATTGATTTTTTGATTACCTCTTGCCTGCTTCTGGGGTTCCTTTGATTATGTTTCCTTGCATAGATTATTAGTTGTCATGAAAATGTACACATTCAGCAAATTAAAGCAAAGAGAGGAAAACAAATGCTTAAAATTTTAAAAAAGGAACACTTAACTTCAGCAGCATGCCACTCAAAAAAATGGAACCCCAAGCCCTGCTGTACAGTGTGCTGCAGATGCCACCCCAGCTCTCTACAAGGGACGCAGAGGGCACCTGGGGCAGCCAAAGTGTTTTCAGCCTCACTTGTTGGTTGTACTGAGCATATTAACAATGGCATATGATTTTAATTACTTCATACATTTTATATCAAATGAGCAAAAATATAGTAATGCTAAAAGCCATGCCTTTAAGGTGAAAGAGATACAAATAGAAGGCCAAAGGTATTATTAAAGACATACTCAATTTAAAACTATTCAAAATGTTAATATATGTTCATATATTTCTGGAATATTTTTATCACTTCTGCACCCTAAAAGTCTGGGAGCTATTAGACCAAGAAGCAATAAACATACTTCTTACCCATCTGCTACTTTCTAAGTATTTCTACTGGGTGGAGCCAGATCTCCTTGCAGAAAGTGATGCTTCTGAGTTTAGGGACAGGGTACAAAATGAAGCCGGATGTCTTGCTCAGAAAGACTAACGCCAGGGTACCAGGAGGACACAGCGGAAATGGGAGTTACCCAAGAGGGAGGGAGGGAAGAGGTTATAAAAGAATTGAGATGTGTCACGCCCATGGACCAACTCCTCACAAGGCGTGCGGTCATCATATGCTACAAATATGTGTGGATAACAAAATAGATTAACAGGGAAAATTCCAGCCAGATTGAAGTGACTTTGGCATGAAAATATGTTTTTAAAAACTGAATTATAATTTTAAAAAGCCTTTGAGGCCATAGCATAGCAGAAAAGAGAAAGAGAGAAAGAGCAAGTGAGAAACTCATTAGTTCATGTTAGAGCTTGCCGTTACACTGTAAGAATTACTAAAATTGATAACTAGAGTAAAGCACCAGTCATGCATTATGCCATGTTTATTGTTTCTTTCTTCTAAGGGAGGAGAATAGCTAGCTCTTATTGATGAAGGCAAATTTTTCATTGATGAATGCTGGGTAATAAGTAAAGGATAATAGGTCACCACACCAAAACCCCTAAAAGCAGCTAATGCCGAGGAAGCTCCTGAAAGGATATCCAAGCTGTGCAAGGTGGGTTTCTAGCTTGGAACATGCACTTGCAGTGGAGGGCCCACCTGAGGCTGGTATCACTCAAACTGTGTCTATGGCACAGGCAACTGGAAATTAATTGATTGACTAATTAATTATTGGCAAGGTCTCATTATGTAGCCCAGGATGACCTCAAACTTGAGACCTTCTTGCTTCAGCCTCCTGAGTGGTGTGGTTATAGGCATATACTAGCCATTGATCTTAGAAAAGATTCTGTACAACAATATCTGATTGGAAGCCAATGGCACCTCAGCCATAGTCTCCAGCTTATCATGTAGAGCCCAGAGGACAGAGGCACAAGCGAAATGACACTGTGTGGAAACACAGAAGACAGGAGAGAGGATGGTATTCCGTAGCTGGTCAGTTTTGTGGGAGGCAAGAGATCACTGTCTTGTACAGATGCACAGTGGTACAGGACAGACAGTGAACACCTGCGATTCACTGGCTCCACTGCCGTGATTTAACCTGGAGCTCCAGGTTCTGGAAGCATTAGCGAGATGAGCAATGATCGTATCCAAGGCAGCTCTTCACTCAGGCTGGTGTGGAACATAGGTACAGGAAACAGTTTGCCTTGATGGCTTTAGTAATTAAGTAGAGCACACAGCAGGTGTCAGAGTAATCGTTTTATGTACCCTTTATCATTCAGCATATCATAGTACTTCATGAAAGCTTACACTGTTTACCACTTAACATTCACTGTTTGTCTGATTCCCAGGTTCCATAAGGAATTGCCCAGTCTCCTCTTCCCGTGCATCAAGGAAAAGCTTGCGCCTGGTTCCTGAGCTCAGAAGTGTGCAGCAGAGGTGCTCTGCATGCTCTTCCTATGCAGCCTCTCCAAGGGCCCCTTTCCTGAGCCCTTGCAAGCTGGCTTTTGGCTCAGAATTCAAGCTGGTAGATGCTGTTGAGGTTCAACATGGTGTAGGGTGAAGACTCATGGGAAGAAACACAGGAGCAAGTGACTGAATACTGCAAGGAGGAAAAGTTAGCAGAGTGGACCCCGCTGCAGGCACAGCCAAAGAGGGCCACTGCAGAGACCAGAGGTGGGTCTCAGGTCACCAGCAGACTTCTAATCACTACAGAGCCAAGTAGGGGCATTCTTTGCGGAAGTGAGAAGGATCAAAAGAAGACAGCTCGAGGCCAGGTGGAGAGTTAGGACGGTGCTCGTCTCTGAATGTCTGGCCATGGCTGTCTTGTCACTTGGCTGAGTGAGAGGCCCAGCCTCACCTAGGTTGTGACTTGATGGCCAGAGTGGGGCCTGACACTGGGCAGCATCCAAAGGTTTTCTGAGAAATGGGAACCTTGAGTCCATGAAGGTAAAGAGACGTGCCACACTTCCTGCATCTGAGGCAGAGGACAGACCAGAAAGCCTCGGGGTCATCCTCTGTCCTCGGATCCTGCAGACAGCTCATGCAGCTGTCTAGCTACAGGGAGAGATTCTTCATAGTAGTGGAAGAAGAAAGGAGAGAAAGAGGAAGGAAAGGGGAAAGGAGGGAGGGAAGGAAGGACAGAAGACAGGAAGAGAAGAGGGAAAGAAAGAAAAGGGTGAAAAGAAAATGAATTCTTGTGCTTTTCATAGTATAAAGCAGCTTTTTAAATGCTTTATACTCGAACTCAACACTAGCCATGAGGACAAAAAAGAAAAATTATTTTTAAAAATTGGATCGGGCTCTAATAAAACACTTTTGTATCTCATGATATGATTTTTTTAGGCAAAAAAAATTCTAGAGATAAAAGCTCACTGTCTTCCTTAATATAATGAATATGCGACTTTTATTAAAAGCATGTAGATATTATCTCTTCTGTACAAAATAGGGAATTATCTTAAAATAAAATATTTCAAAGAGTCTCTGTGTAGTCTATAGAAAGAAACTGAAAACTTAAAAAATTAGTCATTGAAGAACTCTGGCACAAAATACAAAGAATTACTGAATCTCAGATTTGGTTGTTCAAAACAATAAACTACATAGGGAAACATTTATCCTATCTTACCAAGAAAAAGGAAAAAAAAATCTCATCCTTGCAATTAGAAATGAAAATGTGAAATTACAACAGACACCACTGAAATCCACAAGATTATTAGTAACAACTATGAAAAACTGTACTCCAAAAAATTGGAGATTTCAGAAGAAATGGATCATTTGCTAGATACCTATGAATTATCAAAACTGTATCAGGAAGATATAAAAAATAATCCCAAAATGGGCATTGAAATTGAAGGAATACTAAAAAAATCTATCATCTAAGAAGATCCCATGACCCAGTGGATCCACTGCTGAATTCTATAAGAAGTTCAGGGAAGATCTAATGCCAGTACTCCTACAACTCATTAATGAAATTTAAAGGAAAGAAGTAGTTCCAAAGTAATTCCTGCAAGTTAGAATTACCCTGATTTCAAAACCTCACTAGGAGCAAACCAAAAAAGGGAATCCTAGACTTCAGGATGTATTACTAAGCTGGAGTGACAGGAAACAGTACAGTACCGACACAAAAGCAGATGTATGAAACAACTCAACACAGTAGAGGATGCAGAAACAACTGCAGGCACATTCAGTCATCCAATCCTTGACCAAAGGACCAAGAGCATGCCCTGAAGGGAAGACAGCCTCTTTAACAAAGGGTACCGGGACAAGTGGCTATCCACAGGCAGAACATCACTTGCAAAGCCGTATCTCTCATCAGATACTAAACCAAAGTCAAAATGGATCAAACATCTAAATGTTTAAACACAGAAAATTGCTGGAAAGTAAACTAAGTACAACTCTGGCAGTCATAGGCATAGACAAGGACTTGCTGAACACCACACCTTTGCACAGGAAATGGTACCAATAATCAACAAACGGAGTTGTATGAAATTGGAAAGCTTTTGAACTACAAAGGAAACAATCAAGTAAAAAGACAACCAAGTGAAAAGAAAGGGAAAACATTTTGGGTAGCTATTCCAGTGACAGGTCTAGCATCTACACTACATAAACACACACACACACACACACACACCCCTTACAAAATAAAGACCCAATCAAAAAATGGGAAACTGAGATGAATAAACAATACTCAGAAGAAATGTAGATGGCCAATACATGAGAAAATGTTGAGCACTTCTGGCCATTAAAGAAATGCAAATTAAAACAGCACAGACTTCATCTTGCTCCAGAAAGAATGGCTGTCATCAGGAAATCAAAAAGATACCTGCCGCTGCAGAGGCTGTGAGGAAAATGAACCCTTTTACACTTTTGGTGGGAATGTAAACTAGTACAATCACTACGGAAATCAGTAAGGACATTCCTCCAAAAACTAAAACAAAAACTCCATTCAACCCAGATGTTCTCCATCTAGGTATCCTCCTGAAAGATTTAAACACAGCAGATTACTGGGATCCGGGCATGCGCAGCTTTATTGCAACACAATGGATGACAGTTAAACTGTGGAAGTGGCCTACATGTCCATCCACAGATGACTGGATAAAGAAAGTGTGGGATTTATACAAAATGGAGTAACAATGCACCATAAAGAGTGATAGATGAGTCATTTGTAGGAAAATACATGCTCCTTGGTAATATTAGGTGAAATAAATCAGACACATAAGCTTAAATATCATGTAGTTTCTCTCATATGAGAAACCTAACATATAAACAAATGGCAAGATATAAGATAATAAAAAGTTGGAAGATAGATCTTTTACAAAAGGAGAGGAGACCAAGAGACGGAGGAAGAAGGAGGCGAGGAGAAGAGGGCAAAGAAGAACTGAGGTGTGCTATGTGCACAGACCAACTCCACCCAGAAACGAAACTATTATGTACTGCAAATACCCACTAATAAAAGGTAACATTAAAAATGAAGCCACCCAGAATTACACAGCTAAAAACCAGTTTCCTAGATAAAATGAAGAACTGTATCATTCCATGTCAGACAAGATATGTTTGCTTGCCTTAATCAGTCTCTGCCCAGGCATTACAGGTTCCTAAAGGAACAGAATCAATATGTAGTTATGCAAGGGGACCATAGGCCAGCTCACAGAACAGAGGCAGGAGAGTCCACCCGGGCTGCCTGCAGCTAGAGACCCGGAGGGTCCAGGAGCTGTCCCGTCCAGGAAGATGGAAGCTGCAGAATGAGAGGACTAGGGCGGTAGCCCCAGCCCAAGGTGGGGAGTCACCCCGTGAGTCTCTGTTGGAGGCCGAGGAAGCGGGAGCCCTGGAGACCCATGTCCAAATGTGACGGCAGTAAAAGATGCACCTGCTGGAGAAGGCTGGCACCCAAGCCCATGCATCGGTGCCACCCACATGCAGGGTGAGTCCTCCCCTCAGTTCGCAGCCTACATGTCCATCCACAGATGCACGCAGAGCCATGCTTTACTAACCTGCGAGGCTTTTAAATTTTTATTATTATTATTATGCAGTTAGTAAAACACAGCAAAACAAGATGGAACAAAGCCAATTGAGACAGTGTAGTGAAATTGGTACAGAACTTCACAGCAGGTTACCGGGATAACAGTAATAGCTACTAGCATATCTTGTTATCTTCACAATAGTTGTTCTTTTAGCCAGGTATAGGAAAATCAAAGGAAACACAGGACATTACAGAACTTATCAAAACAGAATATTGAATAGAGCAATATCATTAATAAGAACAAAGCAAAACAGTGATAAAAATATTTGCCTTCAAAGAGATGGTAGAAGGAAACCTACCTTATTGGCTGTATTGCATATGGTCAACCTCCCAAGAGATGCTCAGATCTCTGGCTCCCACTTGCTAATGGAGGAGGGGGTGGAGATAGGATGTTTGATATTCAGCCTCGCACCTGTGGGCTCACAGCCGCCCACCAGGACATCAAGCGAGTGGGTTGCTTTCTTTCCCAGCGCCCCAAGTTCCAACATGGTGCAGATCTCAGGAAACGCTGCTGGTTCTCTCTGCTAGACTGTTCTTGACCCACTCAAGCTGACATGTGGTGGTTAACAATCACGTTCAATAGTTTCCACTTATCTTTTAGGGGCTGAGACACAGTCTTGCTGTGTAGCCCTCTCTGACACTGAATTCATCATGTAGCCCATGTGGGCACTGAACTTGCCATCCTGCTGCCTCAGCCTCCCAAATGCTGGGACTGGGCTCGTGTTGTCTTGTTCCACTGGATCTCCCTGCAACCTGCACACTGTGCAGAAGAATGTCTGACATGAAATGACACTAAAAGGAGTTCATCTACGCTGTTGGTTAAAGTAGACTAGTATGACCACTGTGGAAATTTGCGTGGGGATCCCTCAAAACCCTAAACCAGAAATCCCACTTGACCTAGCTATTCCCCTTCTAACTACCGTCCCAGAAGGGTTAGAGACATCATATTATAGTGACACACACATGTTTACATTTGAGAAAAACAAATTATGATAGCTAGATTTTGAAATGAGTGTACATATTCATCAGCAGATGAATGGATAGAAAGATGTGGCACTTAGCACATAGGAGCACTTACTGATCTGCCACACCACACAGAGGCATTTGGAGAGAAATGGATGCACCTCGGAAACATAATTTTAAATGAAGAAGTCAGACACACGAGACTAATTATCACATGATTTCTCTTATTTGCGAAGTTCAAAATACAAACATATAAATGAAGAGCAAACAGAAGGTAGATAAATAAGAAGTAGGGAAAAGTTCAAATAATTCTCCAAATTATCTATTTTGTTGTTTCAAAAGTTATATATAGAGAGAGCATGAGATACCTATAGCATATACGTATATATAGTGTATGTATGCTAATTTGTTTCACTTATACTATTAGTTTCTCTTAAATTTGTTGAAAATCAAGTGTTTGCTGTTATGTTTTTTCTTCTTTTAAGAGAGAATCTTTTTTGTTTGTCTTGTCCTCTGAGTAACTACTTTGGAGATGATACACAGCATTTTAACTATTATTATTCTCTTATTATTGTTATAAGATTTCATTTTCTTTTTCATAAAATAGAAAATAATTGACGCTGAAATTGTCAGGCAACAAACCATTCTCCAACGTCATTGTGGTGTCTTTATGGAAAGTTTTTGAGCTAGTTTGCAAAGCCCACTTCGAGTGTTTTCAGGATGGCATGGAAAATATCTGGCTTATAAAATGAGAGGAAACCCTGTGACCCCGAACCAGCTGTGAACACTGTGAGCCCTACTTCACTGCTGGGGTCCCGCTGTCTCCCACACAACATCATGTGCTAGAAGCCTCCTCCCCAGGTGGCATTTGGGGCAGTTAGGATCCGAGGAGCTCGTGAGGACAGCAGTCACTTGTGGGCGGCTTTACAAGGACATGCCCGGGATCCTCGCCACTGTCCATGGCAAGGAGGCCTCTCAGGAGGTCCACACCATGCTCTTCTGCGTATGCTGCAGAATCATGAGTTGAGTGAGCTTCTTGGGTATTTTGTTCCAGCCACAGGAAACAAAGACATTTGCCCAGTGTCCCTTTTGATCCCTCATTCATCGCATGCACTAGGACATAAAATTCAGAAGGATTGACGAGGAGCATGAGTTCTGCTGATGCACGCTGAGCTGTGCTGGGGCAGGCCTGAGTGCCCGCGCAGGGCTAGCTGGGAACCGAGTAGGGTCCAGCAAGGGAAGGGAGAGTCCAAGGGCAGGACGGCCCGTGTGTACCTTCTCCTCTCAATATGGCCCTGGGTTTGTTCTGCCTGTTGACTGGGCCTTTGTAAACACGATAGAGCACCAATTGTGTTCCATCCAATTAGCCTAACCTTTGCCTCAGTCATAAAACTTTATGCAAACTACTGCTCACGGGCTTGGCAGTCTGGGAAACAATGTGGGCTTATAACTCTTAAAGATTTTTTTGGCAAATAGCTAATAAGTGCTCCTTTTTTTTTTTCCTCACAAGACCTTCAGCTGATGGAAAAGTAAAAAGAAAAAAAAGCAAGGACTGGAGTCTCATATAGGCAGCTATGATGACAGCCCCATTAATAACATGGATCATTAAAATTTATAAAAAGCTATTCTTAATATAGGATATAAATACATTTCTCAGGCAGAGCTATGAAATTTATAACCTTTTTATTGTCACCAGAGGACTTTCCTACTGCTCTGCCCCCGCCACCGTCTGCCCTCTGTCATAAATCACAGTGTGGTTAATAACCTAGATTACAACTACCAGTTGCATTTACGGAATTAAATATTGACTATGTGAAAATGTTATTACATTTTTACTGATCGGAAGACCGCAGAGCAGCCCTGCAGGACATGTAGCCGGACAGAAATATCTGTGTAATCTTTGTTGGAAATACAGTTATGGGGTACTCAGCAACAACTGATACAGTCTGAAGAGTGAGGAAGGAAGGGAGAAAAAGCTGGTTCCTTAATTTTACACTCGGCCAAACACGTCAGGAGGAGGCCGTTACACTGAAGCATTGCACCTGATTTTCAATTTAGGCGTCTCCACGCCAATCTCTTGAAGTAATTACCAAAGCACAGACAGTAGGGCACTATGTGGGAAGTTATGGTGTCTATGAAGAATAAAACTTATTAAGATTGTTGGTAGGGTTTCAGCTAGACTTACATACTGTGCGATACCCATGTAGATATGTCCCCGTTTGTCAATGGTACAGAGCCGTGGGTCCTCCAATCTCTAGGGCTTTCAGAGGCGTCTACACTTCATAAAGAGATGTCAGAATAAAAATTGTAGCCCCCCAAAATAAGCTTGTCTGGCCACCTCTCCGAGCGGTTGGCCCCTCCTGGAGGTTAGGGATGCAGTTCAACCCTCCTGAGCACTGTGCAGCCCGGTGCAGGCCGTGCAGTTTGATGATGCGATTGACCTCCAGACGATTGCTGTTTGGCAAGGTACTAGAAGAGGACGGAGCACAGTCTCCCTTACACGCTCACACCAGCACCAAAAGGCAAGAAGGGGCACCTGGACATGCTGAAAATGCAGAGTGGACATCTGACTGAGTCCTACAAGAATGCCAGCTTTGCCTCGTCCTTTTTCCTGAAATCCAGAGAAGATTCTCTCGCCAGCTATGCCACATCAGAGCTTACCCGCGTGGTCTCACTGTGGATTTCACGCACTATTATTTTTCTGCTCTTTGAGTAGCTGTCACTCTGTTTTTTGAAAATACTATATTCGCATTTTTATTCTAAAGAAAACTTCAGAGTGGTTATTGTGACCAACATGCACATAAACCTAGAAGGTTTGTTAGAATTAACTTACAAAGTTTTCAGCTTTGCTACCTTGAAAGGAAGCACTAACACCTTATTAAATTAAAGAAAACAAGTGTATTCTATGAAGATTTAGACAATGACCACCTCTTAAAATATAATATTCCGAGTCATTTACAGTTCAATACAAAGGAAATTAATGATGTTCGTGGAAACCCAAGTGGCTTCCAAAACCACAGAGGGAGGACTCTTCCCTGCCCGCTGAGAGGTGACAAATAGGTAGAGTTATTTTAAGAGACAATGTTTGGACTGTAAACGGTTATTAGGTCTTTTCCAAAGACATACAGATCTTCACACAAGACAAAGTGTGCACTCTGTAGTCTAAAATCAGTAGCAATATATGTATTTTTAAATTTTGAAACAGGGAGTGTGTGTTTCGGGAAATTCTAAATCAGTACTAACAATAATATTATAGCATGGTAAAGGAGGCTAAGAGTGAATTCTTGTAATGTGGAACTCGATTTGACATATGCTTGTGAACTCTAGTGCTTTTCTGTTCTTGGTTTTCCCCCTTTGAAATAGCGCTCGTCGTCCTGCTCTGCTTCGGAAGAAGTCGGGCAGCAGTGAGCACGCAGAGCCGCCTCCGGGTCTCCTGGGCCTGCAGCCGTGCAGCCCACAGCCTCCCTGGGGAGAGAAAGGATGGGACTGCAGACACATTTACATCATGAGGCCGAGCACGGGAACCTTCAGTGCCTGCTGCGTTTGCGTCGGGCACGGCATCCACTGGAAGCGTCCCTCTGGCCGGAGAGGGGACACTGTGCCCAGAATCGCACAAGGGCACTGTCACTGCTTCGCAGGTTTCCCGGAGAGTCTCCGAAAAGCTTGGTCTCTGCTGCGGTCTCAGATGTAGGTGGCCCAGGGAGCCTGCTCCTGTGGTGAGGGTGGATGTGCACCCGGGTATCAGCTGAAGGCACAGTGCCCTGCGTCATCCTGGGCTCTGGGTGATGACAAAGCAGGGGCCTGAGGGGATGCAGAGGTTTGTGTCCACAGAGCTCTGTGAGTCACTCAGGTGCAGATCAGAATCCAGCCCTTTTGGCTGGAGAGACAAGGGGGCAGGTGTCTGGAGGCCTGGCCCTGCCCTCTGTGGGCTCCAAGAAAAGTCTCATAGGTTCTCAGCTAGGTCTGCTGGACAGCAGATCCACTTTCAGCCTTTGAGTGGCCACAGCTGCCTGGAACAGCCCTGGGCTCTGTCCCCAAGCTTTGCATGGGCCCCTTGCTTCTCCTTGGTCTGGCCAGGCCACAACTTCTGCGTGATGGTGAAAAGCCCAGGGTCATCAGTGGGACTCCATGCCAGCAGCTGAGGGGCTCCCCAGGAGAGGGTAGGGACATCAGCCCAGGAGAGTCCCCAGTGTATAAACAAAAGAGACAACTGCACTCCACAGTGTAGCCTCCTTCAGGTCCCCTTCTGTGGCCTCCACCACTGAAGGGACACACAGGTCTCTGTTTCTCACAGGACCAAAACCTTCAGGAACTGGGGTCCTATTCAGGGAAGGCAGCCCACAACTCCTCAAAGGAGCCGCAGCAACCACAAGACCTGCCAAGGCCCAGTGTCTTCCGAGGGAGCCGGGGCATCTGCAGCTCGCCAAGGCCTCGGGGCCATGCGGCAGGAAGAGCCTTTTGCTTCAGTGGGTCATACTTGCTCGGAATTCCTCCTGACAATTATATTTCTTTGTCTTCTGTTTTTGATGGGTAATTGCCTCCCCTCAATTTGTTTGACATTAAATAAAAGTGAAACTCAACCGCGAAGGCCCCGAGCTCTTGGGGTGACTCTCTCTGCCCCCAGGCTGCCCTTCCTGTGTGTCCCCCTGGTCCTGAGTCACTCTCTCCGGCTGTGTGTGTGTGTGTGTGTGTGTTTGTAGTCTGTCACTCTAAGGATAATAAAACACAACTACTTTCTTTTTGTTCTTGTGAGCAGCAAACTAAAGTGAGATGAATCTACTGCTCAGGCTGATAACTTGGTTTTTAGGGGGAAAAAGTCAATTATCTGAACTTCTTGGACTACCACTCACTGGCTGGGTCCCTCTTGGGGATTCATCTGTGATCCTATTGCATCCACCGAGGCACAGAAGAGAATGAATCCAGCTTTTGTTCAACCAGAACCCAGTCAAACCGGATTCCGCTGCTGAGGAGTTGTGCACACCCTCCACAAATTCTTGGGGCTCAGTTTTCTGAACTCACAATTAGAGAGTTGATATCTGTAGATTTAAGGTCTACAAAGCATCTGGAATCAGGATGTACTCAAAACCCTAGGGCTCAGACTGTCCACAAAGTGAGATCACTACAAAGAGAATACCTGAACGCTGAAACCAAACTTTAAAGAAGATGCTGGAAGACAGAAAGATCTTCCATGTTCACTGACTGGCAGAATTTGTAATGTGAACATGTGCATACTACCAAAGCAATCTCCAGATTCAGTACAATCTCCATTAAAACACCAACGATGTTCTTCATAAAACTAGAGAAAACCAACTCTAAAATTCATATGGTAACAGAAAAGACACTGAACAGCCAATGCAATCCTAAGAACAATACAAGCCCAGGGACATCACAATACTTAATTTCAGATTATACGGTAAAGCAATAGTAACAAAAACTCTCTGGTAATGGCGTGAAAACATAAACATGTTGACCAATAGAACAGGACAGAGGACACAGAAACAAATCCACATAACAACCATAGTCACCTGCTTCTGGAGAAAGGAGCCAAAAATATATATATTGAAGAAAAATTAAGCTTTTTGGACAGTGATGGGTGGTGGAAGACTGAAGCTAGATTTCCCTGAAAACAAAATTCCAGGAACTCGTGCCAGAGGGAGGCAGTGTACACCTGAGTGATGCATGAAGGTGTCGACATGGCCTGATCTGTGGGAGTGGGAAGAACTCCAGGAAAATTGTGGGATCAGGAAGCTGCGGCACGTCAGCCTTTGGACTTGGCATTATTTCATTTTTGGGTCAATAAAATAATTCAGGGAAAGTCTGAAGCGAAATGTGTATCTATGTTTGCATGTTAATGTTTGTGTATGTACACGCATGTATCACGTATCACCGGGAGTCAGTTATCTCTGCTTTGAAATCAAGTGACACTGTATGTGTGTGCATGTGTGTGTGTTTGGACAATTGCGTGTACAAACTACTAGGGATTAAACCCAGGGAGCACGGATTACATCCCCAGCCCTTTATCATCGCATTTTAGTTTTGAGACAGGATCTGGCTACGTGGTCCTGCATGTCTTCATATTCAGTGTCCTCCTGCTCCAGCCTCCCAAGCAGGTGGGGTGACAGCAAAAGGGGGCAGTGTTCTTCCACCTCTGACCACAGCAGTCATTCCTTGTTTCAAGGGACTGCAAATGGTGCTTAGACCGTGAGCCACGAGGCTTTCAGTCAAGACAGAAACTGTTTCTGGTAAACTAAACTTCTTCTCACTAACCATGAAGCTAAAGCACTGTAAATGTAGACTTTTTTGTATTTGTGCTGTAAAACTTCAAAATGAGACAATATCCTCAACTACAACTCTGTCAACTTTCGGGCGAGAGTAATTTGTACCTGGCTTTCCTATAATCTACATACACAGAGGGGCAAGTTTTTAAATGTGGCTGTTTGTGACCGTAAAATACAAGCACAGATGAAGGCACTGAGAAGCCCAGCTCGCCCCTACGTTAACCTCCCCATTCCCCATGAAGTCGTCTCTCTAATGAGACAGTTGTGAAATGAGAATCCAAGGGTTGAAAGCCATGGTTCCCCTGATGTGGTCCCATCTGTGAAATGAGGAGTCACCCGTGAGAGGAAGGGGCTGGGCTCTTGCCCCTGTGTTCTAGAGAGTGCTCTCTGGGCACCGGGAAGGGGTGGTGAGAGAGGGGCTGAGACTGAGAGACCGTGGACGCCCTAGAAGAAGGACACGGATCACAGCTGCAGGGATCGGAGAGTGCGCCCTGGAGCTGGCAGCCAGGCCAAGCTGTCAGTCCAGCAGCGCCCACGGTGGAACTGTGCAAGCCGGTGGCCGGCTCAGGTGAGTGATGCCCTGCCTGTCATCTCCATCACTCATGGGAGACCTGTGCGGACTCTGTGGGAGGGCACAAGGGGACACTCGGTCAGGAAGCACCCCAGGTTCCCCTGGCCTCCTACCTGGGCTCCTCAGATTCGTGTCCTTGCCCATCACACCCTAAGTGTCACCAGGTCCGAAAGGTCCTGGAAGGCGTTCTCCATACCTGGGACCCACAGTGAAGATGGCCTTGTGCGCCCCGGAAACCCACAGCACGGAGCTCCTCAGAGCTGGAGACCCTTAGTTCTTCTGTGCATTATTATAACTCAGCTGTCCTCAAATGGCACGTGTGCATGGAGCACGAGGTCATATGGTTTGAGGGGGCTGGTCACAGACCAACGGGCTTCCCTCCCCTCGCTGACGGACCCAGTGGGAGGCGCTGCGTGACACTGTCTCTTCCTTGTGAAACGCAACTCCCCGAGTGCAGAGATGCCACTGCTTAATGTTTCTATCCCGCACCCACCTATCATTCTCCTCTAGGAAACTTTAGTGTGCATTTCGTTCACACACCTGCGCCTCACCCTGCGCTCTTACTAATGCCTGCTTTCAGTCACCATCGCTGTGTTCGGATCAATCACGGCTGGAATCGGATTCACGGCTTACGTCATACGCAGTCTCCGCAGGTGAGGCACAGAGCACGCTATGCTGGTGTGGCCTTTCTGTTTTGAAATTTAATTCTGTCTTATTTTATTGAGAATAAAACCAAGCAAAATAAAACAGAATAAAGCCAATCAAAACAGAACAGTGTAAGTGATACAGGATTTCAAAACAAGGTTATAGGAAATCAACAGTGGCTTTTGTTATCCTCAAAATGGCTGTCCACAGCATAAGACAGAGTAAAATCAAACAGAACAGAAAAGAACCAATAAACACAAAACAAGGAGTGCAGCACAGGATCTCAAAACAAGATAATAATATGACCTTTCTTACATGGTTTTTTTGCTTCAGTTAGAATGATCAGCTGTTGTCCCTCTACACGCTTGGTTTTCAATGCACCGATTGTCAACATTTTTTAAAAAAAGATCAGCCCCACTTTTCCCATCCTTTCTCCCTGGGGACCACTGTCTAGATCCTAATTCTCCTGCTGCCCCTGCTGCTTTTGTTCTGTCTTCCTCTTATCTGTCCCGGTCCTGGTCTCTGTCCTCTCCGGGCACCGTTTGCTGTGCTGAGCAGGCCCTCGGGGAAGGAGCCCGCTGTGGGCCCTGTGCGCAGCACCCGCCTGTCTGAAGATGCCTGCTCCCTTCCCGCTGGGCCCCTGGGCGAGCTGAAGGGTGCCCCAGGAAGGGCAGCCTGACCCTGGGAGGGAGCCCTGGCTTGCCCAGCGCAGCGGGAGCTGCCTGCACTGCCACCTCCGGGAGAGCTGAACATCTTCCTGGTCCCAGGGATCTGAAACTTGGTAGTGACGTTTTGCGACTTGCAGGAGCTTTGTGTGTCTGGTATTTTGTTTATCTTTTATCTTACTTCACACCGAGTGTTCAACGGTAGCTTCAGATCTCTGTTCTCTCTTACCACAGTAGATACAGGGAAATGAAACTCCCAACCTACTAGATGTCCTGTGCGAGTTCGTGTTCTCTAAAATCAAAACATAAATCTTAGGAACAACGGAGGTTAAGAGCAGAATATATTTACTGAGAGAAAGAAAGCCTCTGTCTGAGAGAGAGACAGGAGGGTCCGAGTCGGTTTCCAAAGACCCTGTCTTTTCTAGGGAATTTATAGAGCAAAAACCATGAGGCAAAGTGGGTCCAAAGTGAGGGAAAATGGGAACTCACAAAGAAGACAGGCAGGGGTGGGACAGATCTATGGCCAACCAATGAGATTAATTGTTCAGGTAAAATTGATTAAATCAGAGCTAAATGGGGAAGCGAGTCACTTAGCAACAGGCATGCTTAAACAGCAGTGACTATGCAGGGAGCTGGGATGGTGACTTGGTTTCTTCAGGGTGATAGAGACCTATTTAGAATATCAGCCTGTAGAATGTAGGCACATTTGTTTTGCCTTTTGTCTTGAGTTGGGACCCTCAACAAGAGGTGTCTGTTTCCTTTGAGGTCATAAGATATCTGGGCTTCTGCACTGGTTCCTTTGAGGGTTCAGCCCTGTCTCACTGCCTGTAATATATTTACCTAACTCAGTTGCCTGTGACCAATTCTAGTACTAAACACAAAATAGCACCAGTCCTGTAACTTCGTCCAGGTCTTTGTTCTACTCTTTGTTCATCTGTTCTGTTCTTTCTTAGTCAGGCAGTGAAGCTCACAGACTGACTTTCTCACTTTCTTACTCTTTTTCCCCACTTTCCATTTTCTTTCTTACTCATAAAAAAGATTTTTCTCCTGTCGTATAAACTTTTTTCCCACCCTACCTTTGCTGAAATTTCAGCACACATACATATTGTAGTGTATAAACTAACAGATTTATAAATAAACATATTTAGACATAACATATATCAACTCCCTGGAGCTTTTCATCGTGTTTTACATGCTCATTTTGGGAGCAGCTTGCTCCTGGTCCACAGGCTCCTTGCTTCCTGTGGTCACCTTCCCCTGTCACTTTGCCCTGCAGACGGCACACTCCTCCCACCTCTGTGATCTCATCCCAGGCCTCGGATTCTGCCGGGCTCTGCTGTATCCTGCCTGTTGTGAGTGGTGAGGTCACTGTGCACCGGGCTGAGGTGCGATCTGCAGGTGGTGGAGGATGGACAGCTGTGATCTGGCAGGACCGTGCGTCCTCTGCGTGTGTGTCTCTTCTCCTGTTCCAGTCAGCCTCCTCACAGAGGAATCCTGATGTCCTCTATGGCGGGAGGTGGCCTCAGGCTGCTGCCGATGGGGAAGAGGCCGTGGGTCTCCATGGTTAGGGAGGCAACGGGACTGCATAGCTCTGGACCGGAACTGAGACATACTATACAACAGGACTTCTCCGGCCAGCTCACAGGACCAGACGCGGGAGCGTCCATGTTGGCTGTGTGTGCCCCCCAGAGCCAGAGGATGCTGGAAGCACTCGGCTCAAGAAGCTGAAGCTTCAGGCCAACAGGGGCCAGGGGTGCAGCTCCGGTCCCAGGCCCAAGGCCTGGGAGCTGCCTGGAGAGTCGCCGTGTGAGTCCGCACTTGAGACTGAAGAAGCTGGAGTCTGATGTCTGCAAAGGCTGGAGCAGAAGCCACCCTGCTCAGGTTCACTCCACACCAGCTTCTCCTTTCGTTCTCTTTTTATTCTATCCAAGCCACAAGGCCATTGGTCAGTGCCGGCCACAGTCAGGTACCCCACATGCCGATCGTCTCTGGATGTGCCTAACAGACAAGCCCAGAAGAGGATTTTACTAATCTACTAGGCATTTCCTAAGCTAGTGGGGTGGAAATAGCAACATTAAGGTCATGCTGACTTCCGCTCAGTCGCCCTCTGGGACTGTGTCTTCCTCGAAACTGCTGCCCCCAGACTATAACCAGGGCCATCGACTCTTCCTTGAGGCGTGAGCAGAGAAGGCGGGATCCTATGCTCCAGGCACCTCCTTCCCCTGTGCAGTTCTCGGTGCTGTGTTGATTTTGCCTCCTGTTCTTGAATTGGTGCCTATTAGTGTTAGGAAGGAAAGCGAAGGAGCGAAAGGAAGATTTGTTTGGTCTATCATGTTAGCCCACAACAGCCTCAGTACCTGGAAGAATGTTAGTATTTTGTGTTAAATTGATACAGACTCAATGCATTCAAAATTACTTGGTGAAGAAAAGATAGGGGAAAAAACCTTCTGTGGTCATTAAATTAAAATCCTCAAATTATAGCCCACTTTATGCGAAATGCAGGAGGTCATCTCCCTGATACGGGGTCCTCACCTCCCTCGCCTCACCTTGTTAATAAAGGCCTCGTGGGAGCTTTGTGGATCAGTCCAGATCTCTGAACTTTTTGTCAAGTGGCCACAACCAAATGCCTAAACCTCCGTGGATTTTCCTCCTGTGCACCCTCCCCCAAAGCTTTGGAAGGAACTCAGAGAGGACAGTGCAGGTTCCAAGCTCGGCTCTGATCCATGAGGTCCCAGACTCACAGACTCAGCTGCAGCCACCGCTGTCCTGTGAATCCTGGCAGTGGCGAGAGGGGGCGGTGTGTGCCTCGAAGACTGTACACCCTGGTATTAATGTACAAGCCCGAGCATGGCTGCTGTGAGGCTATGTCGAGGGTTGGATCTGAGAAACATTATAGGGGTTTCAGGCACCTCTAAACCATATGCCCAGGCAGCGTCTTTCCTCCGTGCCATAAAGTTCTGTTTCAATGCTACTTAAGTGACACAGAAAAGCAGTGAAGGGTCCCGTTAATATCACACACACCTGATGGCACTCGGTGGCGGTGAACACACAGGTGCACAAATCAGAATGGACATGGCTGAAAAAAGCCACGTATCGAGCATTTCAATTAAGAAGGCTTTATGCACCGCCTTTTAATTGTATCTGCTTTGCGCTGTACAGTCCTAATTATCTAGTCCATACTCAATTGGCTTTGTCTTGAAGGTAACTTTTATACTTCTTACCCAGTGAACTAGAACTGACCGGTGAACCGCCTGCCCAAAGGCAAAAGGATGCATTTCCTGTGCAATCACGGAACAGGTGCAGTGCCTTTTAGCAATCTCTTTTGCTTCCTTTTTCCTTCTTTGAGAGGAGAGGATGGTGACAGTGCTGGTGAATGCTCCATGCACTTTGTAAAACGAACTCTCTTCTCTCTCCAAACCTCACAAAGTCTTTAAAACTGAGAAGTCCAAGAAATTCTTCTCATGTGTTCAAAATGAATGCACACTGGCCTCAGTGCGGGCATTCACACCTGATTGGGTTGACTTCAGACTTTGCTTCACAGAACCGCTTGCTAACACTGTCAGGGCACGGCTCGAAATGCAGGCAGGGGTGGCAGCTCAGCAGCTGACCTCTCTCCAGGGCCATTCAGAGAGGTGCAGACCAGTGTGGCCCAAGAAGAAGCCCTCAGCCTATGAATTAGGGATGGGTGGGGCAGCCTTTCTCCCTGCCTTTTCCGTGGAGTCAGGGGAGCTGCAGGCTTCTGCGCCCCTCTCCACGACTTAAGGGTAGATTTGTAAACCTTTCAAACGTTAGGATGAGACGCATCAGCCGACCTAAAAAGAAACATAATCCAAACTGAAATGAGGCTTTTGCGTCTGGAAATTTATGTGTAGTCCTAAATCTCCCCTGACCACTTGTCCAAGACACGCCATGGTGTTTAATTTAAGGGAGTTGCAGCTGCACACACACACCATGGAAACAACCCCGGCCCCCTGACACCTGAGCTGGCGGGGTGCAGGTGCAGAGAACACAGAATCTCTCAGCACACAAGAGTGGGAGCAGAGGGGCTGGGCCGGGCGTCTGTGTCTCGCCCTGGAGTGACGCCCTGGACAGCACGGTGTGCAGGCCTGCATTCCCCTGACTGGCCTGTGTGGGTCGGAAACAGCCACCCCAGCACTGTTTTCGTGCAAGGAGAAGAAAAAATGAATGCAGCATGCTATTGCCCTCTCCGTCCCTCTGAAGGGAGCACTGGAGCCATCTGCCTCACAGTGACCGCACGCTGTTTATTCAAATGAGCCCCCCCCCGCACAAAGGGGCCCTCAGTGGGCCGGGGCGCGGGGCCCCCACTCACATGCCGCTCCTCATGTCTGTGTCAGCGGCAGGAGAGCGCTGCGGGCCGCACAAAGGCCGCAGTGTGGTCTAATATATGCGCCTTTCCTGCAGAATCCTAATGGTGCTGTGCGGAGGGAATTCACCCAGCCCGCAGCGAAATCAGAAAGAGACATTTATTTCATTCAGAGGATGCAGTGACTTGCTCTGAGAGTGCTGCCGAAAGCCCGCTTTGAAAGGCCTTTTTATTGTGCAGGAAGAAAGCACTGCTTGCTGGGTGCAGGACGCTTGGGGGGCTGGCCCCGCACCCTAGCAACTCGGCTGCGTGCCGCGCGGCTTTCCCAGTGTCCAGGGATGGCCCTTTCCGTCCAGCCTTAATTGATGGGGTTAATATAAACCCCAGCACCACCGGCGTTTGTGTGGCCCCCATAATAAGGCTGTTGTGGGCTTCTCCCGGCTCCTGTGTTCCCATTTAGGAATGTGTCACTCTGCATGGTTCAAACTCGTGAGCAAGTGAAAAGGGCCACAATCACTTCATTAATGATTTGTAAACAGAATCCCGGAGCGGCCACCACCTGCAGGGCCTGGGTGGGCTGCTGGTTGCTGCTCTGCCCAGGGCCACAGAAGAATCTGCAGAAGGTCCCAGCAGACCCTCTGTGCGGGCGCCCACAGCCGTGTGCGGAGAAAGCTGGATATTTTTATTTTTTACTGTGGCAACAATGTTCCCAAAGGGACAAGAGGCCTGGGTTTCTTACATGTGAGTGAAGGAAACCTTATTATCGCTGTGTCGTCAGAGGCTGAGGCTGTGAGGGGCAGATGGCAAAGTGACGTGGAAGGGGTGGTGGTGTCTGGGAGTGTGGTTTGCCGTGGTCACAGCCCAGGGCAAGCACTCATCCTCCAGCCCAGTGTCCTGTGTCCTGACAGAGCCTCCTGCCACCCATGCAGGCCACACTGTCCCTCTGCACAGTGAAAGCCGGACCCTACGCCCCCCTGCTTTTTAAACTTGTTTCTAGAAAAACACAGTCTCAGGGTTTGTGAAACACTTGATATCCATGGCCCTGATATCTGGGAGAAGCGAGACCACTCACTGTGTCCTTCCTGGCTTCCCGCAGCCACGTGGCTCTTTCAACATGGAGCAAGTGTCCCCACACAGCCAGGGGACTCAGGGAAGCAGAGGGGGAGAGGAGGAAGTGGTGCTCACAGGCCTTCGGGGTACCTGTGGGGTGAAATGACAGGTGTAGTGGGCCGCTCCTTCTCCCCAGGAGGAGGGTCCCCCATGACCAGGCATCCAGCATGCTTCTCGGTCTTATGGGGTGCAAAGCTGTGCCCTGTAGCACAGAGGCTGCCCACACAAAGGCAGCTTGCCCCCCCAGGGTCGGCTTCTCCAGAGAGCTTGACGTCCTGCACCAGGGCTGGACTCAGAGCCAAAGGGACCTCTCAGCAGCATGCTCCTCTCTCTTGTCCCCACAGCACTAGAAGAGACAGCATGGCCTCACACGGGTAGGTGACACGACCTCCCCCTGGTGCCCTGCCACAGGTGTCTGCTGCATGGATGAGCGAACAGGCCCAGAGGAAGCCGTGTGTCCTCCGTAAGGATTACTGCTCAGCTGTTCCTCACCACAGGTGTCTCACCTTTCCTCACCAGCGACGCTTCCCGCTCTGTGCCGGCGCTCAGTCCCGAAGGATCTGGGCCTTTCACCATCTCCCCACCTTCCTGGGACCTCCTGTGCACGCCTCCACCCCTCCTGCACCTCACAGCGCAGCCTGACCTTGAAGCAGAACTCACTCTGGCTGCCCCGCCCAGCCCGGGGACCCAGACCTTGGGTCACATCCTTGGAATATGACAGCCAGCTTCGTGGCACTATGGGAGCTATGGAAGTAGAACGTTTCACTCTGAGCTTCAAGCAAGTGCACTGTCACTGCTTAACTCAGTTGCCTGAGCCTTGTGTTGGTATGCACTACCCAGGGCAAGCTAGTCTGCAGGGCAATGGGTTGCCCAAAAGGAACTTTATAAAAGTCCAGTGTGTGTGCATACATGTGTGTATGTGGGTGCGTGTGTGTGCATGCGTATATGGATGCCTGTATGCCTGTTCGCACGTGTGTGTTTGCATGTGTGCACACCCATATGTATGGGTATCCATGTGCACTGCACATGTGTGTGAGTGTGCACACGTGTGCGTGTGTGCACGTGTGTATGGATGGGTGCCCGTGTGCATGTGCACACGTGTGTATGCATATGTATGGGTGCCCATATGCACTTGTCTTGGGGGAGCTGGATGATTGCTGAGAAAGCTCGAGATTTTGTGTGTCTCTTGCCCTTCTGGAAGGTTCTGTCTCTGGAACACCAAGGGCAGAGGGAGATTTGGAGAACAGAAGCAGAAAGCTGGACACGAGGCAGGCACAGCCGCTGAAGGACACAGGCTCCCTGCCGTCTCCGTGGTTGCGCTGCCCTCTGCTAGGGTTTGACCTCCCCCCAGAGGCCCTGGGGTCCAGACGAGTGTGCGTCACCTGGGCCCAGGTCCGCTTGTCATTGTGCCAAGAAAGATGATGAAATGCGTTTCTGCTCAGGTTTTATAAGTGTCTGGGTTCTCAAACCCTGTAATTGATGGGGGAGGGGCCCGGCTGCCACGTTTCCGCTTGAGCTTGGTGTCCCAGCAGGCAGGGAAGGGAGCACAGGGTGGAGGGGCAGCTGAGGCTTCAGTGTCCCCGTGGGCAGTAGCTCTTCCAGGGACACTGGCTCTTGTGCCAGGAGGACAGGGCGCAGAATACACCAGCCTGCTGTGTGTGGTGTTTATAGCACAGTTGTTCTCTGCCCTAAAGTTCTGAATCTTTTCAAGTGTTTCAGCTGTGGTCCAGCCCTGCTAGGCCTCATCTCGGATCTAAGTCCAGGAGGAAAAGCACAGTCCCCCAGCCAGCTGGCCTCGCTGCCCCTCCGACAGAGCTCCCTGGAGTCCAGGATGGCGTGCCCCTGGCTGTGTCCTTTCTGGCTGGGGAGCTCCCCAGCCTGGTGCTAGCATAAGGGGCTCGGCCAGGGCTGGCTCCTGGGAGTCCTGGGCTCAGTGGCCCGGCCAAGTTCAGAGCCACCTCTCTCAAAGGGTGGCTGCCGAGTGGGGAACACTTGGTTTCCGGCCACACAGCAAACCAGCTTAGGGTTTAAAGTGATGAAGCAAATTCAGGCAGGTGAAAAAATAAGGCAGAAATGAAGACGGAAGTCCAGGCTGGAACCTGCCAAGGTCCCACAGAGGTCCTGAGTCAGTGCCCTTTCTCCTTTTTTCCCTCCTTCCTTCCCTCCTTCTTCCTCTCCTCCTTCCTTCCATCTTTCTTTCTTTCTTTCTTTCTTTCTTTCTTTCTTTCTTTCTTTCTTTCTTTCTTTCTTCCTTCCTTCCTTCCTTCCTTTTTTCCTTCTTTCCTCTCTTCTTTCTTTCTTTCTTTCTTTCTTTCTTTCTTTCTTTCTTTCTTTCTTTTCTCTCTCTCCCTCTCCCTCCCTCTCTTCCTTCCTTTCCTCCTTTCTTTCCCCTTTCTTCCTTCCCTCCTTTCCTTCTCTTCTTCTCTGCTCTTTATTTGCATTTATAATACTAAAAGACCTTGTAGAGCTCTCTTGATGTCTAAACTTAAGTTGTTTCTGCTGTAATTTTTTGAAACAATGAACTAATTTATTTCAAGATTTTCTTTCCAATTTCATAATTTTGTAAAGCAAACTCACAAAGTAGATCGCAAGAGAAGAAAAGCTGAGGTTTAAAAAATAAACAAAAGGTTCTAAGTCACCTATTCAAATACACTAATGACTGAAAAGTGAGATTACAGTATCACATTCACTAGTAGGGACACAGTTGTGTCTGCATTTATTGGACGCCTCCTCCCTGAGCAAACGATCCCCACCCACCGTGGCTCGCTGCCGTGGTGACCTGCTTTCCACCTTAGTAGCTGAGTGTCTTCTCTGAGGATAGGGACTGTACCTTAATCACCCCGGGGCCGCCCAGCACCTAGCTGGGAGCTCCGCAGACCTTCCTCACTCGTGCCAGGTATTGAGGGTGCAGGGGCAACTTGGGCTTCTTACCCCAAAATGGCCACTCTCCTACCAACCTCGGGTCACTTCCAGGGGAAACCAAGCTCAGTTTGGATTTGATTGAAAGAGAAGGCGAGGACCCCAAAGCCAGGTGATGCCAAGGCAGTCCCCCTGACTGAAGAGCCCTAGGAGAAGGGGCTCACAGGCAGACCTGGAATGGTTCTAACTGAGGCTGTCACTTCCTTTCCGCTCCAAGGCGTGCGGTCCTGGGCGTGCCAGGCTGCTGTGGCATCACTGTGGTACTGCAGGTCCTGGCTCTCTGCGCGCAGAACCACGAAGTTCCTCTCAGAGGAGCCGCTTGGAGTTCCTGTGAGCATTTATTTAAATTTCATCACAAGAACCTTCTCCAGGTCACTGATTTGCGAACAGCCCCCACCCTGTACTTCAGCCCTTCTGCTACCTGTGATTCCGTCTCAGGACTCGGACGCGGAAAGTGTATGCGCCAGAGGCCTCCCCCGGCGGAGGCGGGGAGGGAGGCAGGGTGCGGTGTCTACAGTACTTAATAAAGTAGGTAGCAATTATTAATATAATAATTCTTTATTACTTTAACTGGAACCAGAGACATAAATGTTTCAAGATTTAGACTTTAAACCTGAAAGCCACATGAAAGTAAGTCCAAGAAAAAGTCTGTGAACTTAATTTAGTTCGATTCTGTGTTTTCAAAGTAGAATGAGTGATTATCCTTAATCACAGTTGTTAATTTTTTTTGGAAAGGGGGTTTCAATTTGAAATTCTGGAATTATTAGCCCTTTATTAAAGCCCAAAGCCAAAGCCAGGGAACTGGTTTTACACACAGAATGGAACATTGTACGGTCTGCTGCTTCACTCCGGCCAACTGGCTGGGCCTGGAGCTCGCCAAGGTGTCCAGGTTGAGGAGAAGCCGTCATTACAGGATTTCACATTACAGCAGAAGGAAATTGCACACTCACCCCCCTTACGCGCAGGCAGTTGGTAGATCAGATAAGGTGTAGCTGGGCGTGGAGGGCTCTGAGCCTTTGAGAGTCAGCGCGCCCTGGCCGAGCTGCCGCAGGGCTCAGGGAGAGGAACTGCCTGAGCTCCTCTCTGCTCCAAAGCCCAGAAGACACCCTGGCAAAAGCCACTGTAGGGGACCGAGGACAGAAGACACCACCCCATCTGCATGCAAATGTCACTGTCATACCTGGAGCCACACCGGGGCAAAGGGCCACAGGAATTCCTGCGAACTAAAGTGTACAAAGGACCAGGATATTAAGTGTCCCCCTCTTTTTTTCAAGTCCTTCCAAGAAGGAGTTAAAATTCTCTGGGGGGACTGTTCCCCAATACGGGGGGGGGACACTCTATGGGGGAGACTGTTCCCCAACACGGATTTAACATTCTGGAAATGGCAGATTTTTTCTTTTTTTTTTTTTAGTTTTATTTTTAAAAGGTAAAATTAAACATAACAAAACAGATCTGAAAAAAACAATGTAAGAGACACAGATTTCAAGGCAAGACAACAGGAGAGCTTCACTGTCTATCATATTGTCTCTGGTTTTCTTCTAAATAGTTGCCCGTATCTTCACATACAGTGAATTCATACACAACAAAATAGTATTAGACCAATAGGAACAAAATGATGAAGGCATTTTAGGTCTTCAAAACCAGACAATAGGGAAGTCAACAATGGTTGCCATAGTGTCTCTCGTTCTCTCCAAAATAGCTGTCCATAGCCTCATGATGTTGAAATTAAACAATACAAAACAGACTAAAATCACTCTGAACAAAGAATAATATAGGATTGCTGGATTTCACAGCATGATGCTACAGAGTCAGCACTGGATACCTTAGTGTCTCTTTTTCTTCAAAATAGCTGTTCATTTCATCATGCATTATATAATCAATTCTCATAAACTGTTTAGGAGAAGTTCTACGCATGCATGAGTCTCTCCACGTATACCTATCTTTTCTGTATTAGAGGGAAAAACAAAACAATACAAAACAATGTAAAATAAATTCCTAGAAAAACATGAAACGAAAAAGACAAATGAATAACAATAGCAAAGACCCCAAAACACTGACAGTATAGGTCTTCAAAACAAGGTGTATGAGCATAACTGAGATTGTTATTTTGCATAATGATCTTTATTTTTTTTTGTCCCGGGGATCAAACTCATGACCTCGCGCTTGCCAGGCAGGCGCTTAAGCCACTGAGCTAAATCCCCAGCCCTTGCATAATGATCTTCAAGAGCTCCTCAGATTACCATACAATAATATGCACAATTGTTCCAATCCTTTGAATGTTATCTAATTTGTTCCAAGAACTGATAGAATTTGCAGCGCAATCATCTTCGCTATCCTAAGTGTGTTCATATAAGTTTAGATATTTTTTCTTTTCCCTTCCTTTTTTTTTTTCCTCATTTTCCCGGAGATATTATTTTTCTCCTTTAAGCAGATTATTATCCTTTCACTGTATTTACTGAGCTTTTTGTATCTAACGGAGCACTGTGGGGTCGTCCCTGCTGCCCACGTAAAGTCGCCCCGTCCTCGCGTCAGCACCAACGGGCACTCTGGTGGCGGCTCCTCCCGCGTCATTTGGACACCTGTGCAGGGCAGGTTTAGCACACAGGGGTCCTCCCAGCGTCTCCAGCAGTGACACTGTCATGTGTGCTGTGTCCCCTCTCTAGGCCAAGTGTCCTCGCCCTAGGCCCGGATAGTGTCCGTCTTCGTTAAGTGGGACACGTCAGTGTATTCAACGACAGGGCAAGAAAGTACAACAGAGGGCAACCTAAAGGAGATGTCTAAGCAGTAAATGTGCCTTATATTCCTTAAGAATTCTGGATTATAAATGTTTTGATTTGTCAGAAATTCAAGAAAAACAGCCCACGCTGTGTGTGTCTTCAGGAAGTAAGGCTTTGGCTTAGAAGCGTGAGGACAGTTTGGACCCAGGCTCTGGCTGGACCAGAGGAAGGTGGGCTGATGGGAGGAGAGGAATCTCCCCCAAACTCCACAGTAGCTCAGCCCGGGGAGCCACTGGTGAAGGAGGTCACTTTAGGAGGGAAGAATGGGTCCAATGGACCCCTTGGTTTGCTGGTGCCACCTCCCAGGCTGTGACCTTGCTCCCAGGGTGGCTGCGGTGGAGTCCCTGGACCGGTGCCTCAGTACCTCTCTGGGTTTCCCATGAGGCTCCCCAGGTTCCACTCACTTCCTGGGAGATTTCACTTCACAGAACCTTTACTGTTACTTGCCTGGTTTATTTTGCAAGTCACTTGAGCAGGCAGGCTGGGATGAAGCCTGGGATAAGTGGGGTGACCTGGGGTTGAGATTAGGATGCAAATGTCAGCCCCTCTGGCCACTCTGAGGCCAGCTCCAGGTCTGAACAGTTGAGAGGCAGATCAGTATCCCTGATGGGCCCAGGGTTTTCTCACAGGTGGCGACTCAGGGGCAGGCAGGTAGACCAGAAGGCCAAAATGCCTTGGGTTGGGCAGGCAGACCCTCTGGGTTTATTGCTTGTCTTCCTCTGGGTATCTTGTTCCTGCAAGTCTGCCCACAGCAAGTGACCAGTAGTCACAGTGACCAGGTCAGGTAAGTCACAGGGAAGCATCTTCCTTGCAAAACATGACACATCCGCAGAGCCAAGCCCAGCAAAGCAGCTAGCTCGGTGTGCAGGAGGGGCTCGACCTAAACCCTGCAGAGCTCGGGAGCCAGTGCAGGTGGTGACTTCAGTTCTGAAACGCAAAGTCTTCCCTCGTGAGAATTCACGGTGAATTTCCCAGCAGTGTAGATGAGCACCCTTCAGAGCCCTTCCAGACAGACCAATAAAATAGGAGCTCATTCAAAAACACCTCTCTGCTTTCATGAAAAATGATCCACCCATAAAACTGCCAGGATTATATGAAAAAGATGAGGAAAAGGGGCCAATAAATTCCAGGGGAAGACCTGGGTGTCAGAAACGTCAGCGCTGAGCGGGTGGACAGCTGGCTGGCATGAGTGCGAGGTGGCCGCCTGGGGAGGGGTTGTGAGTTTCGAGGTGAGTCACTGGGTCCAGCAAAAGGGCAAAGCCAGGGGCAAGGGGCACACGAGGTGCCGAGTGCTTCCTGAGAGAGTGGCTGTGTGCTGCTTACGGTGAGCGGGATCAACCCACGCATTTCTTCCCTGTGAATCAATGACATCTTTCTTCTTTACCAGTGGAAATGTTTTAAACACTTCTATGTGTATGGAGGCAGTGACACACTCATGGTATTTTTAGTATCACTAGATGCGTGTGGTATCTAATAATCAAACAAATCTACATGCACAGATACAGGTAATACACAGTAATTACATATGCCACCTCGGAAGGGTAGAGTCTGGGGACATACGCGTGGCATATAGACAGAGCTGTCCGGCCAGTCTGGCTTCTGTCTGGCCACTCCGGGGCCTCCTTTCCTATGCCCTGCACCCAGCTGTGTGCAGCTCTAGACCGGAGCTCCCGTAGCCAGGCGCTGCCGCAGTGCTGCCGAGGGCCTGAGAGAAGACAGAAGAAACGGAGAAGTGACAGAGGAGACAAGGAAGTGAGGTTTAGAATTGTGAGTTGGGGGAAAGCTCTATCTTTGGGACAGCAGTTATCCAAGCCTCCTGTGTGTGTTTGTGTGAGTTTTGTTGTTGTTGTTATTGTTATTGTTGTTATTATTGTTTCGCTTTCTTTCCAGGAAATGTACTCAGAGCACAAAATGTTCACGAGCGTCATACAGGCCCCCCGAGTCTGCTCATGGGCCCTGGGCCGCGTTTCCTCTCAGCCTCATCCTCGGGGAAGCCAACGGCAGTTTGCACTGTGCTGTGGCCCATCCGTGGGGAGCAGCCAGCCAGGTGAGTGAGGGCCGGACATCACCCCTGCAGCAGGCAAAGTCTTGGGACCCTCCCAGGGCCGGCGTGCAAAGTGCAGGCAGCGTGCCATGGGGGATGCCGCGCAGACCTCCGTCCTCAGCTGATTTGGCAGAGAAGGAAGTGATCGCCGGAGAGAAGCAGGTGCAAAACTGAGACACTAACCCAGCACTCTTACCACGTCCACGAGGTGGGCAGGTGGGCAGGAGGCAAGGGAAGTCAGGAAGCCCGTCCTGTCTGCTGTGCTATGCAGCTGCCAAAGGCCAAGGGCGATTCCCAGCCACCTGCAGGCTCTGGGGAAATATCACACCTCCACACCCAAGCGAATTTGAAGCTGGTGCGTCATGTGGGCTAAACCCTGACAGGTGTGTGTGAAGCCACGTGACCTCCCCTTCCCCCAGGAGGACCTGGTCCCCCTTCCCAGGAGCTCACCTCAGGTCTGGCCTGGCTCCCACCCACCCATGGCCCCAGGCTTTTGCTCCAGGGCTGTCTTGGACCACAGGTGACTGACTCAAGTCCCAAGCTCTGCCTGTTACATTTCTGCTCTCAATAACTTGGAGATAATGAGGGTCCCGCACAGCCAGGGGTGGGAGGCAGTTGGTGCTCAGACAGCAGCTCGTCCTTTTCACTGACGTTCGTCTGCCAGTTCACAAAGTCCACTGCTAGCAGAAGGGCAATCAGATGACCACGCACCACAGAACTGCTGCTTCTCCACTTCTGGTAGCTGACTTCAAGCTCACCTGGCTGTAGGAATTCTAGCTTCGCAGCCAAGTTGCCTGAGGAAGATGTGACACTGGCCGAGGGTGCCTGCCCAGTTCCCCAGCTCTGCACAGCCCGGGCTCCAGGAACCCCTGAACGCCCATCTCCACAACCCCTTCAGGTGTGAGAGTCCCAGGGGAAGAGCCCTGCTCCCTGGCAGCACTGCGAGGTGCTCTCTGCTGTTGATGGGTCACAGTGACAATTAATCAATTAGCTATTAAAGGAAATGAATGAAGTTTAGTTTTAAGACATTGACTCTGCCCTAGCAACCAGCATCGCTGAGCTCCAACACGGGGAGCACAGGCCAAGAAAATGGTGACAGAGTCCTCCCATCCTGGAAGTGGCGAGGACGCACAGGAAAGGAGGGCACAGGGCACGGGTGTAGAGTCAGCCTTGTGGGCTTCAGCTCGCTCGCCAGGACGAGGCAGGATCAAACCACCACTGAAGGAGAGGGCGCAGGAGGCTCTTGGCCACCCTCGCAGCAGGGAAAGTAGCAGGCCTAGGGGCCTGGGGCTGGTGGTGCACATCTGTAATCCAGCATCCCAGGAAGCTGGGGCAGGAAGGCGGTGAGTTCAAGCCCAGCCTAGGGAACTTAGCGACTCAGACCCTGTTGCAAAATACAAAAGAAGACTGGGGTTATAGCTCAGTTTACAGGCCCTGGGTTCGATTCCCAGCACTGCCAAAAAGGAGAAGGAGGAGGAAGAAGAGAAGGAGAAAGAAAAGGAGAGGAAGGCGGAAGGGTCAGGGGAGGAGAAAGAAAAGGAGAGGAAGGCGGAGGGGTCAGGGGAGGGAAAGAAAGAACAAAAGAAGAAATGAAAAAGAAGATGAAGCAAAGGAGTCTGTCCTGGGTCTCAGGACGTGCTTCATCGAAGAAGTGGAGCCCTTTTCCCTGTGTGTGAGCCTCAGTCTCCAGAAGGTGCCCCACGCTGCAGCGGTCTGTGTGCTTCATGAGTCTACTGGGGGGCTGCGCTTGGGGACCCAGCTAGGGGAGGAAAGATCCGCGTGGCCTGGACACATATGCTGGGACCGTGTCACACTGCAAAGTGATGCGGCATTCAGCCCAAGGGACAGGCGGTATCTGCATACACAGCCAGGGCTGAACTGGGAGCCGTCAAGGGGCACAGCCTCCTCCCTACAGATGGACACTGCTACTGCTGAAGGAGGCAGAGGCAGGGAGGTTTCTCTCTGAACTCACCTACTACTCCCTGGGTTTAAGTAAAAGAGAAATGGCCATCTCTGATCAAAAAGTACAGGCTGATTCCTGGAGAAGTGGAGAGAAGCATCAAATAATAGAATGTATAGAAGAAGGGTGTAAAGAAGAAAGAGAGGAAGGGAGAAGCACTGGGCAGTGTGCGTCACAGTGACATCAGCGCAGGCTGCAGTGGGCTCTGCACTCGCGGGGGCCTGCACTCAGGTGTCGAACCAGCACCTGTCTCTCTGCTGAGAAGGGCGGT